>BHFT01021806.1:0-29162 GCA_004320025.1 Laticauda laticaudata
TATATCTTTCCAGAAGGTTGCGGAAATGGGATTTTACTGATCTTCCTTGCTTATAAAACAAAGCAAAAAAAAAAAAGATCAAGAGTAAAAGATATCTCTTAAAAATATCTCTTAAATAAAGAGCTCAATTCTTGCTGCTGTCACTGGACTATTGTTTTCTTAGAAATTCTGCTGCAATTTTCCTCCTCCTCCTTTTTCTTTTATGTCTGATAATATCTCACAGGTTTCATGGTAAAATTTGCTGGAAGAACTTTATTTTAAATTTCATCTACTTTATGCAGATTTAAATTAATTCTACTTCTGGTTTAATCAATAGATCATCTGAGTTGTTTTGACTAAGAGCTAAACTGTCCTCAGGACATGATAATGATCCTGAATCCAAAGTATTTTAGGGTACCAAATCGAGGATTGGATTTTGAAATAGTGGACACTGTCAATAATGTCAAACTGTTTACATCTAGGCTTGTATAGCCAGCGGCAGGAAAATAAACTTCCTAATCCTTTTACTTGAAGTTGATGGAAATCAAGGAGTTCTTTAGACAACTGTGACAGTATGATCACTAAATTATGTGAGGTCTTATTCATTTTACTTTATTTCAGCAGCTTTGTGATGTTACTATTTACTCTTCATGATCAAGGTTCTTATAATCTGGCTAGGCATTTTCCATCATGTCTCCCATTTTTTAAAAAGGAATCAGGGCTGCTTACTCTATCTCCCAAGGTCCTTTTCTGAATTCTCTTAGATTTTCCTTCTTCCCTTCCCTTCCTTCCCTCCCTCCCTTCTTCCCTTCCCTTCCTTTCCCTTCCCTTCCCTTCTTTTTCTTTAGGCATTCCTCATCCATACTATATTCATAGGTATGCTGAGACTTCCAGAGTTTTTGACAGTATTAGAACTGCTGTGAATGGAAAGCAAACATTTCTAGATATACTTCTGTCTCTGTCTGTCTCCTAGCATGGAACAGGACAGTTAATCAGGCTACCTTCTATTCTCAGTTGCTTGATTGCTTGTAAAATGGATAACCTATCAGCTTAATGCAGCCTATCTGTCATATAGCATGCCTTGCCTGACAAGACCCCTGTCCATTTATTCTTGGTGGCTTTTTGAAGTTTGATGGAAGCAGCAAAATTGAGGACACATATTGCTTGGTGGGCCTTAAAGGAAAGGTTTGAGATTCAGGATTACATAGTAGTAAACTTCCAACAAATATACCCTTAATGTGCAAAACATTTCAAATTCAAAGTGTTCTCTTTTGCGCCCAGAACAGTTAGTTTTTACATTGCAAAGGGTTTTGAGCTTGAAGTATCTTAAACATTTCTGTAACATTTAGAATTGTATTCCTCTAAGGAAGGTAGACTCATAGTCTTACCTGCTGGAGAATGTCAGCCAGTACTGACATGGATATCAAAACTCTTCATGAGGACACCAATCAATTTCAGTTTTTTCCCCNCTCTTCATGAGGACACCAATCAATTTAAGTCAATTTCAGTTTTTTCCCCTGGAAAGGAGAATGCAAATGTGTATGAAAACAAACTGAACCAGAAATGTGACTAAATTAGCAAAATGGCATGGGGAAATTATGAAAACAAGATGAACTGAGAGAAGAAATGACAACACACACATCTACTTACAGAGGTCATTTGCATCCATACTGGATTAAACACCAAAACACTCCAATCAAGTAGATAAAACTGGGAACTAGTTATTACTTCCCACACAATATTAAATGTTTCTTAATGCAAAGTTTTGTGATAGAGTTTGATATTTGGGAGAAATATTCAACAAATGTAAGAAAAAGGAAAAATGCATTGGGTAGACTTTAAAGCTTTATCTATGGTAGTGCTATACACAACAGATATACACTGAAAAACAGATATATAAAAAAAAAACATATGGGTCACATATTTGGTTAGATACCATGGCACATGAGGACATCATTATATCCATGGATGTCTAGCATCAGCCTACATGTCCCACTTCATTTTATTTTAGGGCTGTGTATTAATTTAAAGAACTAAGCAAGAGAATGATCTTCAACATTCCCTGAATGGACAAATGGCCCCAAACCCACTGACTCAAATCTAAGAACAACTTTATGGAAAAAACCAAACATTTGTGAGGGTACATAAAAACAAATTCAAATTAAAAGAGAGAGGAAGGAAACAAGGAATAACATTAAAAGAGGATATGGCTGAAGGATCAGACCTCCCTTACACTACTTGGAAGATCCTGACTAGGTTAAGAGTTGGAGTGCCTTAAATATAATACCAATATGTCGAAGTGGAGTGTCTTAATGGGTAACAACATGCTATGTGAATGTGGAGAGACACATAGCCTGGTCCATCTGCTATGTGTCCGATCTATTGTGTGCTCTTGTATTGTTATGGTTGAAGCTGAAGTATTCATTGACCAGTAGGACATTGCAATGTATGATTTTATATACTATACTTAGATTGGGCTGACGGCAGCATAGTTCTAGGTTTTCTAGGTCTAGAATTTCAAGTCTGGTGGCAAAAGGTATTCTGCAACAAGTAGAGGAGTGGAGAACTCTTCTTGTAAAATATTTCTGGATTTTCTCAACTGTGTTAATATCAGATATGTAATGTGGGTTCCAGACTGATGAGCTATATTTGAGTATTGGTAGCAAATGTTTTGTATGCTCTAGTTAGTAGTGTTATATTACCAGAGAAAAAGCTAGGAAGGATTAGGTTAACAACTCTTAATGCCTTTTTGGCTATGTAGTTACAGTGGGCTCTAACACTTAGATCATTAGAGATGAGGACTGCCAAGATCCTTGACAGAGTTTGGATGCAATCAACAGTCTTGACTATTCAGGCCCTGTATTTTATTTTCTGATATATATATATTTTTGCAATGTAAGACAGCAGCATTTATTTGTTGAGATGAACAGTTGCCATTTGTTTACCCACTGATACATAGTGTGTGGTCTTTTGAAGTACAACAGTATTGTCTGTGGTGTTGAAAGCTTTACATCATCAATTGGAAGTTGAAACACAGTTTGCTCTCTTAATATGATCACACAGCGTCATTTATGTAGACTATGAAAGAGATTTGCCGTCCTAAAAACTCTGCCTGGGCGACAGCACTATTGACAGGTACAGAATTTGATAGCGACACTTACAATTTTTGAGTTTATCGTGTAACCACTGAATTAAAGGCTTTACAGAAGTTCACGTAGATTGTGGTGTAGTGCTTTTCTCGCCATCAAGTTGTGTAGTCCATATGTTTTTGCAGTGTAAAAGAGTTGCAGATTACAAGGATAGTTTTTTTCTGAAACCAAAATTGTTTATTAGAGAGGTTAGGTTGTTGTCTCTAAGTGGAGGATAATGGATTGGTGATAACTGATTCCATTACTTATATAAGGTGACGCAGCATAAAGGGATTGGTCTGTATTTTCACTAGGCAGGGGTTTCTCCTTTTTTGAAGATGGGGATAACTTTGAAAAATGGGGAAATATGTACTGCGTATTGATTTATTATTGCCCAATGATAAAGCAGAAGATGGTCTTCCATTCTGCTTGCGTAGTTTAAATTCTGATCTGGACATGGATGAAGGAGGAGGAGCGAGGCAGAGGAGCACGAGGAGGAGAAGGGAGGAGGCAGGAGAGGAGGAAGAAGAAGAAGAAGAAGAAGAAGAAGTGAAGAAGAAGAAGGAAGAAGAAGAAGAAGAAGAAGAGAAGGAAGAGAAGAAGAAGAAGAAGAAGAAGAAGAAGAAGAGGTCTGTTCTATAATTGAATTGGGTTACTCCAAATATTGCAAACCTGTATTGGTTTAAAATATAGTAGCATGTGGATTGGTTCACTAGGAACCACATCCAAATCAACTGAAAAAAGGCGGCCAAATCAAAGCAGCTGGCATTGGCTGCAAGCCGGCATGGCTAGCCTGAATAAAAGGCTGGCCGCGGTTTTCAGCCAAGGTTGTTCCGTTAACTGACTATTTTAGAATAAAGACTTTGTTGTTGGAACTCCGGTCTACCTCGTGTTTTTCCGAACAAAACATGGCGACGAAGCGTGGGATCGGCTGAACGCGAAAACCTGCCATGCGGTTGATAAGAAATAAAGACGGAGACGAAAATGGCCTGGAAACAACGCCCAACCGCCCGCACCCTTCAATCCAACGAAGAAGATTGGGATTCCTTGTGCAGACCGTTTCCAAAAATGCTAATTTAGAGAGTAAATGAGATGGAAGGCATCTCAGAGCAGCGTAAGAGGGCTGTGTTTCTTAAACACCACTGCGCGACCTAACGCGTTTTCCAAGATGGCAAAGGCTCTGGCAAAGCCGCCGAGATGTCAAACAAACTAACGTGGCCAGAACTACAACGATAATGAACAGCCCACTACGCCTCGGGTGGTGTCGGAATTTTAATAAAGCGACACAAATTTACCAACAGAGACGCAGAGAGAAGGAGAGGACCGTCGCCGATTTTCGTTGCTGCCGCTTAGACAAATAGGGTGAGTGCGATTCCTGGAAAACATTGACGAAGCATGAGGGATCGCGTAGTGTTGGGTTTAAGAGACTCGACCGCAACAGGTAAATTACTCAACCAAACCCAACATCACCGTAACTGAAGCATCGCGGAAGCCACAGCCGCTGAAGCTGTGAAAAAATCGGCTGTCACCAATGAAGGAAGATGAACACACACAGTGAAGAAACAAACCCAACCAAAGACCAAAAAAACAGCCTACAACCACTACCCCATCTACGAAGAGTATTGGCCGAAACACCGCGAGTCGAGCAAGAAGACGCACGATGTCCACCGTTTATTTGCGAACACGAAAGAGGCCGCGAAAGAAAGAATTGCGGGAATGTGCTTTGTTGCCGGAGAAACCATCCCCGAGCCGAATGCAGATTTCTCGATGCATCTGCAGACCATTGCAAAGAAACTGAGGCTATATCGCAGAAAGTCTGCAGGAATTAAAAAAGCTACAGCCCAACGAGACGCAGAAATTCCCCAACACACAACTGAGCAAAGCTGACTTGAGAGAAAGTGGCAACAAAGAGCAAGTAAGCCAATACACACCAACTGTCACTATAGAAAAGCGCTCAGACAGAAAACGCGGAAGAAAGTTAAAGTAACTGTAAAGTTGAAGGAAAGCCTTGCAAAAATGGAAGTGGACTCGGATCTTTCCTTTCAATGGTAATTTTTGGCGACCCACATAAAACAACTAGTCCCAGGTTATCAAATCCAAGGAACTTCAGAACAGCAACTAACCCTCAAAGACTTACCAGGTGGAAACCAAATCCCTTAGTCGGCATTGGGACATTTCAGAGTCGGCCATACAAACAGTATTTTAAAGTTGTTACCGCCTGACCATAGTCTCGAACCCGCACGACAGACAAGCTAAGCCGTGGGTTAATCGAATGGTTCGGCACCAATTGGGCAATCGGGATGACTGGAAGTAGACTAAGTAACTCAGAACCGGCTGGGAAAGAAGACCTCATCCAGGAATTCCACGACGTTGTTCGACGAGACATTTGGGCAAGTATCGGGGAAATCCTATCTCCTTTAAGTCTAAACCCCAAATAACACGCGGAGACTTAAAGGGCCAGGCTGAGTTCCTTTTTGGCACTAAAGGCAAAGATAGAGGAACAGCTAGACAAATTAACTAGCCCAAGGGTTTAGCAACCTTGGGACCATGCCAATGGAAAACGCCTTAATAGTCACACCTATTAAACCAGACGGCTGTCGTTAGAATCTGCTTGGTGACTATAAAGGCCTAACCCTGAACCACTGCATTTGCCAACAGAGCGGCAATACCCAGGCTGCAGTCGTCCAACATTTACTATACTCCCTTGGGAAAAGGAAAATTTTTGCTAAACTCGACCTAGCGCGCAAGATTATCAACTTGCTCCCAGTGGACCCAGAGGACAGGCTGAAGCACAGAATTATAGGTTACCCATAAAGGCGCTTTTTAAGTTAACAGACTCCCAATTTTGGAGTGAGTGTAGCACCAGGAGTATCCAGAGTCTAATGCGAGCGCCTCCTAAATGGCATACAAGGAGTCAGCTACTATTTCGATTGACGTCCTAATCTCAGCCAAGTATGAAACTTCAACTAAAGATAGACTTAAAAAAGTACTCACTAAAATTTAGAGATTCTGGACCTCCAAAAGTAAAAAAAGAAAGTGTTGCTAAAAAGAAATAAGCGCGAATTTCCCTGGGCTATTTAATAGACGGCAGAGGGTATACAACCCTACAGACAAAAAGATTAAAGCTATAAAAGAAAGCGCCAGAACACAAGAAACAAACCGAACTTCAAGCATTTCTTTGGCTGATAAATTTTATAATGTATTCCTGCCATAAAGCCACAATAGCAGAACGCATTACACTTGCTCTATTATGCGACAGAATAGGCAATTTGGACTTGGGGCTATAGGAAGAGAAGGAATTCCTTCGCAAAAAATTAAAAATTTGCTAACGATCAACAAAATGTTCTATTACAGATTTAGCAGCAACACTGCCATTGAGGGTGACTCGCTGCGACGCTTCGCCAATATCGGAGTCGGTGCCATCCTGAGCCACCCAACTGCCTGATGGGCAGAAGAGACACCGCGTCGCGATATTACTCAAGGACCATGTCCTAAAAAAACCGAAGAGAAAAAAATTTACAGCCAACTCGACAGAGAAGCTCCTAGCATGTCGGCTGGAGTGAAATGTTTCGCACGAGTACCTCTACGGGCGAATCTTTTCAAATTATTAACAGACCACAAACTGCTATTGCTGAATTTTGGTGGGAAACAAACCAACGCAGATATCCTTTCTCCAAAGAATGACTAGAAGTGGTCAGAGTTCCCCCCCCCCCCCCCACCTCAAGCAGCCTATTTCCTACACCTCTGACACATCGACCAGGCGAAAAACAACATTTCCCATGTGGATGCTTTGAGCAGAGCCACCCTTAACCAGCAACCGTGCGAAGACGCCGGCACCAGCGATGACAGCATTACACATAGAAGACTTTTCACCGCATCTACCCATATCAGCTTATGCATGTCGCCAGAGGCCCACCGCGAAAGACTCATTGACCGCGCACGATTGTGCTTCTTAGCTGGGTAGGTAAGCTGGCCGGAAAACCAAAAACTGAAAACTTTAAACCTTTTCCAGGACCAGACAGACTGAAATTTCTTATTTTCAAAAGGGGTGTTTTACTGTGGAGGTGATCCGGGTAGTCATTCCTAAACGAACTACAACCCAAGGTACTTAGTTGTTCTGAATGGGGCACCGCGGGATTGTAAGATTGAAAAGCTTGGCTTAGAAGTTATGTTTTGGTGCGGCAGCGTATTTGATAGGGACAGAGAATATTTGGGTAAAGGCTCGTGGAACAAATGCCAGGGACTTAGAACCGTCCTCACCTAAAGGCACCCATTAGAACTGGAACCCCGCAAGGCCCTTGGTCAAGAATCCACATTGGACTTTCATGGCATCCTACCAGGGGGCCATACATTCTATTGTCGTTGATGCCCCATATTCTAATTGCCGTTAGAAGTAAAAATGCATGCCATCAATGACAACAAGAAACTGTAATTTAAACAACTAAGACAACCTTTTTGCCACGCCATAGTCTACCGGGACGTCACTCGTATCAGATAATGGGACAAGCTAACCAGCCTACAAATTCGAGCAATACCTAGCCTCCCTAGTATAAGACATTGCCCTCACTGCGCGCGGCCTCACCCCGGCTGCAAACGGCGGGCTGGATAGTACCGCGGTTTACCAAAGAGGGGTTAAGAAAGAAATGGACACTGGAGATGTTCCAACAGAAAATAAACCGATTGCTCCCACTAACCTACGCCCAGTACCCATGACCACAAATCCCGCAGCAGAGTTACTCATGGGGAGGAAATTAAGATCACAACCTTGATAGGGTTACACCCGAAATTTTACAGAAAAACCACTGCCGGACTCCATCTACACGATTTAGACAATTTGAAATAGGCGATTTTGCGTTTACGCTAAAAACTTCACCGGGGGCCTGATTGGCTACCAAGGCTGAAACCCAAAATAAACAGGCCCCAAATCTACCGTGTAAAGCAATTTGGACGACGGCAGGGAATGGAAGCGGCACATAGACCAGCTCCGTTGCCGAAACATTAGAAACGAAAATACAGACATACACCCTTACGTTGAAATAACGGATGACGCAAACCAAGGTGGGGGTGAAAAGGTTGAGAAATAAATAAAGAACCGTTACCAAACAAAACTCCGAAGAGTTTAACAAACAAAAAAGAGGCAAATGAAAAACTTCACTGTTGGGAAGCAGACTTTGCGCCGAAGAGCCCATCGGAAGGGACAGCCAGGCCAGCTCGACCTGCCCAGAGGAACGGGAGGGAGAGGGCCAAACCGGCCAGGCCTAAGAAAAACTCAGGCGGCAGTAAAATGGACTGATCACCCTTCCAGCACGTTCCAGAGAGAAGGACGGCACACACAGCAGCTCATCCGAACCGGTCAAAGTCTCCGCCAAAAATGAACTGCGCCCAAGTTCCAGTCGAAGTCTCAGGAGAAGCCCCGCCAACCTGCGGGCCTACGGTCACCACGTAGGACTTGACTCAGGGAGGAGCGGGTGTTTCTATATGTAAATTGGGTTACTCCCAAAATATGCAAACCTGATTGGTTAATAATGTAAAGCATTGGATTGCGTCACTAGGAACCAATCCAAATCAACTGAAAAAAGGCGGCCAAAATTCAAACAGCTGCCATTGGCTGCCCAGCCGGCAGGCTAGCCTGAATAAAAGGCTGCCGCGGTTTCAGCCAAGCGTTGTTTCCGTTCACTGACTATTTTAGAATAAAGACTTTGTTGTTGGAACCCGGTCTACCTCGTGTTTTTCCGAACAAAACAAGAACAACAACAACAACAAGAAGAACAACAAGAACAACAACAAGAAGAACAACAAGAAGAAGAAATTCAGTTCTAAAAAGTACTCCATGGTGGATGTTGAAGTAAAATTGTTGCAAACAAATACTCTGTCATTGACATAAAGGGCCATTGATAGACTTTTTCTCAGGACTTTTTTAAAACTTAAAACTCTGCAAAGATTTCCATTTTTGTGCAAGCATCAATAACAGAACTTCTTTTATTTCCTGTTTTGGTCAGGAAAAAAAAATCACAAGTAGTTTTTAAAGGCATGAATTGGCAATAATTTTGGGTGCTAGGAACTACCAATTACAATTGGATTTCTTTGTTGAACTTTCACAATCAATCCTTTCTAATAATTATTGTGGGAACCTGACTGAGGATATTTGATATGTTCTTGGTAACATGGCGTCTATAAATACAGCATACCCAAGATTCTTTCCAGTAGCATATAAGGTAGACCAGGGAGGGGAGATTTTTAGAAGGTGGTTTTATCAGACAAGGTGAAGTTAAAACAATTTTTGCTAATACAGATCTTTGATTCTGGGAATGAATTTCTGAATGTAGTAGAATTACCAGACTGGGTTAATTTGCCTGTCGTACATACAAATCCAGTTCAGAACAGTCATTCCAGTATAATTAGTGTAATATATTGAGCATTAACTTTTCAATAATAAAATAAGAGCTTGGAGCAACTTTTTCAACAACACTGTTTCTGTGTGTTTGCAAAGTGTGTGTGTCCATGAGAGAGGGAGACTGACTTACTTCTTCTAAGTTTTGTTTTTATTTATTTTTAATTTGACCTAAAGTGCCATGTGGTGATACGTCAAATCAAGTCATGTTGATGATGCAAAACTGGATCAGTCTGAGTGATGAAATTTGACAAGACATGTCAAAATGTGACACAAGCATTTAAAATCCAGAAATAATGGGCTTCCTGAAAACACTACTTCTGTTAATAATTCCCTGAAAGATTGATCTTTCTTTGTGGTTAAACATAAATACACCAAGGCAAAGAATTTCATTTGCTCTAAAGCATACAAAATGCGTCTGGGGACAAAGAAAGAAAATATACTTTGACTCCTTGACAGGAAACTCTGTGCTAATATATAAAAGCATTCCTCACCCCATTGCTTTAAATTAAAGGCAACTGTTGCCTGTATGTTTTATACAACTATGTTATGGATGAAGGAAATTCCTTATGTCATCACCAATCATGCTAGTCATTTCTGCCTTACTCACTTTCCCATTCAGAATCATTTCCAAATAGATAAGGAAGTTACATGGGTCTCATTTCATGAAGGATTAGTTAGGAACCAGCATAATATAAAGCTTGGTCTGTTGGACTATGATCAGAAATATATTCTACAGAAATGAAAAGATAAGGGAAAATCCCTAGCATTGCAATCTTGAACTCTAAAAGGTAAAATGAAACAAATAAAGAACTAAGAAAACACTAACAGAGTTGGAAAGGACCTTGGAGGCCTTCTAGTCTAGCCCCCTGCTCAAGCAGGAGACCCAAAATCCGTGATGGCAAACCTATGGCATGCGTGCCACAGGTGGCATGCAGAGCCATTTGTGCCGGCATGCAAGTTGTAGGCAAACTTACCTCACTGCGCATGTGCATGCCTGCAAGCTGATTTCCAGAGTGTTGAGACCTTTTTCGGTCCCTCCAAAGCCTTGAGGAAGGCTTCTGCGCTTTTGCAGGCTGAAAACTATGCTCTGTTTCATCACTTCCTGATTTTTCAAAACTACTGAAGTGATGAAACGGGGGCTAAGTTTTCGGCCTGCATAGCCTGCAGAAGGCCTTCTCTAAGCCTTTGGGAGCCGAAAAAGCCCTCAAACCCGCTGTGAAAATCAGCTGTGAGGGGTGGCGGGGGTGGGGGTGGGATTGCAGCATGCATGCGTAGGGGCATGGGGGTGCGATTTGCCTTCTGGTACTAAGCAGGTGAGTGTGCCAAGCGTGCACACAAATTTTGGCATAGCAACCAAAAAGGTTTAGCCCACCACTGCCTATATCATTTCAGATAAATCATTTCTCCAATCTCTTTTTTTAAAAATCAGTGTTGCATATCCTCACTTCTGGAGGCAAATTGGTTCTAACTGATTAATTGTTCTAACTGTCAGGACATTTCTCCTTCATTTCTTAGTTGGTTCCTCCTTTATTAGTTTCCATCCATTGCTTCTTGTTCTTTCTTCAGATCATATGGAGAATAGGTTGACCTCCTCTTCTTTGTGTCAGCCCTCAAGATATTGGAATACTGCTATCATGTCACCCCGAGTACTCTTTTCATTAAATTAGATAAAAGTTGATTCTGCAACTGTTCTTCATATGTTTTAGCCTCCAGGTTCTAAGATCTTGGTGAAAAAAAGAGAGGGAGAGGGAGGGAGAGAAAAGAAAAAGAAGAAAGAAGAGGAAGGAGGTAGGAGGAGGAGGAGGAGGAGGAGGAGGAGGAGGAGGAAGGGGAAGGGAAAAGAAGAAGGAGAAAGGCATAGATTAAATGTGCTAGCCTAGTTATCTAGAACTTCCAAAGTGTCCATCACCGACATGAAAATGCAAAGCAAGACTGAACCTGATAAGATTCTGAAATCATTCAAGGTGATCTTAGTGTGACTATCTGCTTAAATAGTTCTCTATAATCCCAGGTTTCCAACAGCATCTGATACGAGCATCCGAATCTTGATGTCACGTATCTCCCATAAAGTAAATGTTCTGCTCAGATTTAAAGCCAGATGAGATATTTCCTGGTGATTCCAGTTTGGAATTTCAATCAGCAACAAAGCATAAGAGGACTGTGGCCACATCAGTAGAGCCTTCGCAATGCATACTAATAGTCAGACAGTATCTGGCTTTTCCAGTTCAGATTTTTTTTCCTGGGGGTTGTGTGAAAGACAAGCTGAATGCCCCAGAGAACTGTAGTAGAATTCTGCTGGACAAATACTGATCTGGTATAAAACTGCTTGCTCGTGTGCTCATCTGAAGCTCAAAGCAAAATGAACAAAAAACTATATATACTGCCTTGGGGTTTAGAATCTCATGATATTTGGAAGAGAATGTTTCTAAAATGTTTCATCTTTTTTTTCTTGCAGCTATATAAATCTAAACAGGCATACAATGATGTTTTCAGTATTGTTGTTGATAACGAACTAGGCTTTAAATTCTACAGCATAAGCTAAGTTGTTGTACTCAGTGTTTGTTGTGCAAGGTCAAAGTCGTTTTTCAACTGGACTTACCTACATCTCACCACAAAGCTTTTACTTCAGGATGCACCTTTTCTTTTTTACCAGATATGATTTCCTCCCTGCTGGCATTCCATAAAGTTTTTAAAAACCTGACTTCCCAAACATGGGTGGAGATGAATTGTGGATTGAGATACTCTTATGGAGATCAGAATTGCAGAATCCATGACATCATATTCTAGATCTGAGGAAACTTTTTGGATGAGAAGCGAAACATCTTCAAAGAAAAACCAGAAAGTCCTATTGTCTCTTGAAAAGCATTTTTGGGACAACCATGACCTGAATGACTGAGAATTTTCATAGACATATAGCGATCCATCCAGTAGTGAGTTGCAAAGTAGGTTACCACCGGTTCAGTGGGTTGTGGCTTGGTGGGCGTGCTTTACACACATGCACATACTTTGTGCCTGCATGCGTGCCAAACACGCACTTTGCGCATGTGCAGAGGCTTTCCAACTCACCTCCTGCAATCCTGCACTCTCTCTGTCCCTTCAGTGGCTGACACAAGGCAACCTGCTCTGCTGCACAAAGCAGCTGTGCTTCAAAAGCAGGGAATAAAAGTCAGTATCGGAGTCCAGGTTGGTGGGTGGCCTCCTCAGTGAATAGAAACTCCTCAGTGAAAACCAGTTCAGTCTCTGCTGACCTTCATTACTACCAGTACACCAGAACTGGGCCAAACTAGTAGAATAGTGCCACTAGGTAGACCTTGGGATGAACACCCTTGAAATGGTGTGGAAATATGAACAGATTTCCAGAAAAAAAATGCAGACTACAGGAACCATTTGCACTTCAGTTTGAGATGCAGACAGACAGAATCATCCCAAACAACCTGCACTCAACAGTGAAGGGACACAGAGCAGAAAACATCTCACAGAAAGCTGTTCTGTCCCAACCTGGTTCCAAGAGAGCAACACCAGACAAAGGCAGCAGTCCCCAACTTTTAAGGTTTAATCCACAAATTCTTTTTCTTCACAGATAAAAGGCTACTTCCAACTAATTAGCTCTGACAAGAAAGAGCTTTGGCAAGTTGTTTTTCAAGGCTGCCAAAAACCCACAGAAAAGAAATAGTTTATAGGAGTTTTCAAATACTAACTATAATGTCCACGAGGCTGAGTTTCAGAGTGTCTTTGTCTTCTGCAAAGAACACTTCATCAAGCCTGGCTTTTAACTCTTGAGGGAGGGGCCATTACCTTGCAGCCTTACTCCCGAGTCGCCTGTGCTATAACTGCTCTCTCCTATGAGCAATCCTGTGCGCACGCACACTTTGCACAGGCTCCTCGGGAACCTCCTCATGACTGCTGCCAGCCCCCACAATCTCTGAAGGTAGCAGTCCACTTCCTAATGGTCCTGGCCCCTTATCTGAGTCCTCGCTTTTCTCCACTATCCACACCTGCTGCCGGCTAACCACAACAAAAGCACAGCTCCAACTCCTAATTAAAGAATAACAGAGCTACAGAAGCTTCTTGGATGAGAAAAGAAATTTCTTCAAAGAGAAAAAAAAAACCAAAAAGTCCAGTTGCCTCTTGAAAAGCACTTTTGGTACAACCATGACCTGGATGATTGAGAAACTCCATAGACATTTAACAATATCATATAACACTATTTGCCTGTCACTTTTTTTTCCCTGACAGTCTTTTCCCCACTATGGACATCTATTTCTCAATTTTTGAGTTCCCTTTGACAAGGGCATGTAACACATCCCATGTGTGGGGGTTCAATTTCACCTTAATTGAGAAGGTTTACAGAGAGATGTCAAAAAAAGCCAATGAGTAGCTTCAAAATCCCATGTCAGGCAATAAAAGCGATACGAATGAAACGTGACTATGGATAAAGGAGGTTGACGAGAAGCAAACCTCTCTTTGAAAAGTGGAAATAGCAGCATCAGAAACTGGAAGGTTACTGAACCACTGGGATCTGTGTGAATTTCCAACGTGTTGGAGCCAGAGGCAAAGAAATCGGATGACTAAAGTGCAAGATGTTCTCTTCAATTTGTGCCATGACTGTGTTTTAGACTCAAATTAGCCCTGAATGTCCAAGGAAATAGTGGCCCAGTTTCCTCCAATTCCATTCAGACCTACTAGCTGCAATAAGTGCTTAGTGACTGATTTCTGTATTTTCAGTGTTGCTATGGGAAACCACTAGAAACTCAACTTCAAGCCAAGATATAATTTACTGCAAATCAATAAGAAGCAAAGGATTCCCCCCTCCCATTTCTTCTTAACATTTCCTTTATTTCTCACTTAATTTTAAAAAGTTTCATGGATAAATTAAAGCGATGATCATTTTGTTTTATTTTTTATTTATTTATTTGATTTGTCAATCGCTTACAAGATACAGGTATCAGAATAAACATAGTTTTGAATACATGAGATAGATACTTATAGGAAAAATAAAAAGAAACAATAGGACAAGGACAGTAGGCATGATTGGTGCACTTATGCACGTCCCTTACAGGCCTCTTAGGAAGGGGGTGAGGTCCATAGTAGACAGTCTAAGGTTAAAGTTTTTGGGGTTTGGGGAAGAAACCACAGAATCAGGTAGAATATTCTAGACATTGACTATTCTGTTGCTGAAGTCATATTTTCTGCAGTCAAGTTTGGTGCAGTTAACCTTGAGTTTCTATCTATTGTGTGCTCTTGTGCTGTTATGACTGAAGCTGAAGTATTCATTTGCAGGTAGGCGTAGTTCTAGATTTTCTAGGTCTAGAATTTCAAGTCTGGTGGCATAAGGTATTCTACAATGAGNACTGATGAGCTGTATTCGAGTATTGGTCTAGCAAATGTTTTGTATGCTCTAGTTAGTAGTATGATATTACCAGAGAAGAAGCTATGTAGGATTAAGTTTACAACTCTTTTTTTATTTTTTTTTAAACAATTTTTATTAATTTTACAACTAAAAAAAAGCAATTCGACAACACATACGTACATGAAAGAGTAGAAAGAAAAGAAAAAAGGGATAGGGAGAAGGAAACAGAAAATTTAAAAACATTATTATTTTTGACAGTTTGTAGGATTTTTTTTGTCTTATAGACTTTATATCATAAGATAGTATAAATTTATATGAGTGATGTATAAATTTTTGTAAAGACAAGGTGTGTAGATATGGCATTACTATCTTTGTTCTAACCATTCTGTGGCTGGGGTTTTCTATAGAGGCTAGGGTTTTGGTGCCATTGAAGTTGATGTTATGACCTGTGGATTGCATGTGTTGGATTAGTGAGGAGGTGTGTTCCAGCTTTTTTACTGAATTTTTGTATAAGTACCCACCTGGATGAACACAAAAATTCAGTAAAAAAGCTGGAACACACCTCCTCACTAGTCCAACACATGAAAGCCACATCATAACATTTCAACTTCAATGGCACCAAAACCCTAGCCACTATAGAAAACCCCAGCCATAAAATCATCAGAGAAGCCATAGAGATTGAAAAAAGACATGATAGAAGAGATGATTCCACCAGACTGTCAGTCATTTGGAAGCCTGCACTCTCAAATAGAAAGATTTCCACACCACAAGCCAGGCAAACACCTGGGCACAAACAGACTCCCCCTGATACCTCCAGCTCAAAACACACCCAACCAGCCATCCAGATGAACCTAAGCTTCCTAATAGATGATAGCCATCCTTTTACACGAAGCCAAGCTGCACTGAAAGCCTCCAATACAGTGTTGCCAGCCAATCAAAGCCACAAAACAGACAGAAGAAACCGGAAACACCAATCAAACAAACTCCAAGACCAATAAAAACAGACCAAGACTCCCAACCAATCAGATGAAGAAAAAAAGCATCCGGGACAGCAATAGGCTACCCTCAATTTAAAACCAACGGCTGTGAGAGCCTGACCCACATACAGACTCTATACAGAAGCCTGATGATGGCAGATGAGATTCTGCTGAAATGTTGCTACAACTTTAAAAGCACTACAGTGACGTGGGATAATACCTGAAGGAAGCTGAACAGCACACATGTAAGTACCCGTGAAAATTTTGCTACCCTACAGTTGGCAACAAGGCTTAAAGAAAATTTGGATGGGATGGGTCCTTCTATTCTAGGCAGAGTGATCCACCACTGAACAGCAGAAAACTTTTTCTAATGTTCAACATAATTTAATTTCATTAAAGGTGAACACCAGGATTCTTTTTTTTTAAACTAGAGGTTCTGTGGGTGTGGTTTGGCAGGCATGGCAGGGGAAGGATACTGTAAAATCTCCATTTTGACACCACTCCAGGAAAGGATACTCTAAAATCCCCATTCTTGGGGGAAAGTTACTGGAAAATCTCATTCCCTCCTCACCCCACTAACCTGCTTTCCATCTCCGTTCTCCTGTACAGAGCAATTAAAGAAGACCCAGACAATCAACTGGGACTCAGGAGGCAGAGAACAGATAGTGGCAGGGCCAGTTAGAGGTGGTCTTTGCCGGTTGTCCAAACTACTCAAAATTTCCACTACCGGTTCTTCAGAACTGATCAGAACCTGATGAATACTACCTCTGGTGAACACAATAGATTTCAGGTTTAATCCAAAATATGTCCATCCTCTCCTCCACATGACTTCATTTATAGTAGATATTTAGAGTAAAGTAGATATTTATTTCACATCACCTGTCCTTCTTCTCTTTTGGAAGCTAACTATAGGAGATGAGTATTGTCTAGCAGGTTTTTAAACTATTCATCATATGGTCTGGTTTCTAGATCACTTAACAGACTTAATTGTCCTCTTGAATTTCATGCTTCTTGGGTTCTTATTAAAATATGGAATCTCGACTTGAAGCGCTATTTCCAAGTATTTTTTAATTCAGACAAAAATGTATTGGTATTTTAGCCATGGCACACTTGCCCTTTTTCTGTTGACAATTGAGTAGAATTAACCCCTACTTAGAGACATTGCAACCAATTGGGGTCATCAATTCTGAATGCATATATTTGGTTATTTTTTCACTAGCTAGGTTCAGGCTAGTGTTCAGGCTGCTGCATTTGTAAAGGATAATGAGCATTATCCTAAAGTATTTTGCTCGGTATTTAAGCTCATTTAAACTATCATCACTTCCTACTGCTGCTACAAATATATAGTCAAAATAGAACAATTTACTATTAGTACTACTACTGTAAAATACTAAAAATGTCATGGGAATTTAATCATTATATACATTAATACAGATCAACAGCTGCTATGTCCAGAACATGATTCATCCTTTGTGGAGAATTTCTCCAATTCATCCAGTCAATGTGAAGATCAGTCTAGAAACTTTGTTTATCCCTACTTGCTATCAAACATGCATTCAACCACAAATAAGGGGAAGCTATTGAGCCCACTACATTTGCTATCTTCTATTTCCAGCATCAGGATGCATGATCTGTTCTCTTGAGAATTTCTCCACTTTCTGGAAGGCTTTGGGTGCCTCTGCCAAGATCTGCAATGGAAAAGAATGGAGGGGGGATATCTATTTGCATGACGATAACCAAATAGAACAGTTTGGATCCAAAGTATGGATTTCAGTGAGGTCCTTTTGTGAGCTGCATTTTGCATTTTATAAAAGGGCATGAAGTGGTTTAGTTTAGCATGAAAAATATGCATGATTGTCAGCCAACTGGACTGATAACTGGTTGGGTTTCATTAGAATAAATTTAAAAGCAGTGAGTGGAACATGCTCCATGCCTATCGTAGGACAACTGGTCATTTAGGTATAAGTCCAATATTCTTGGAATCTCCTGGGCTTTTGTAGCCACTTTCTATGCACAATAAATAAACTGAAAATCATCTCTTATTCATCTTGGGTTCCCAGTTCCCACTTCAGAGAGTTTGTCCCAAATTTAGGAATACTTACGAGGCAGTGGTGGGATTTAAAACAAAATTACTACCGGTTCTGTGTGCATGGCTTTGTGGGTGTGGTGTGGCTTGGGTGTAACTTGGTGAGCATGGCAGGGGAAGGATACTGAAAAATCTCTATTCCCACCCCACTACTGGGAGAAGGTTATTGCAAAATCCCTCCCCAACCCACTAACCTGCTTTCTAGCTCTGTTCTCCTATGCAGGGCAACAAAAGAAGACCCAATCAATCAGCTGGGATTTAGGAAGCGGAGAATAGATGGGGGCAGGGCCAGTCAGAGGTGGTGTTTTCCAGTTCTCCAAACTATTCAAAATTTCTGCTAATGGTTCTCCAGAACTGGTCAGAACCTGCTGAATACCACCTCTGCTATGAAGGATTTTTTTTTCCATGAGCATTGCTAATCAATAGATGGAAAATGCATATTCAAATTACATATATAGTTGGCCTCCAGTGCAACAGATGATACGTTAGATCAAGAAGAAGGCAACAGAAGGTTGAAGAAAGAAACATAATCAAAGGGAGCTTCAAAAAGTAGTCATTCAGAAAGTCAGAGAAGAGAGTCTGCTTTATAAAATATGTCCCAGGATTGGAGTAGTTGAGGGACAGTTCTGGTATGAGGGAAAAAGTATTGAGGGGGATAAGAAAATTAGGAAGAGTTTTAGGAGGCAGTAGGTAACAAAGCAAAATAAAATTAAATGATATCAAGACATTTCAACTAGATATTTGCTTGAAATGTAGTGCTTCATCCCCTTTTGTACATCTTTTAATTTATACTGTCACTCTATATTGGTAATACCAATTCTATGCTTTTATCAGTAGAATAGAATAGCAGCAAAAAACCAGAAAATTGTTGAAAATCCCTATCAGTAAATTGCAAATCAGTAATACTTCATAATTAAATTGCAAAAGATTGCTTTATTTGGAACAGTTTACATTCAGTGATTAACCTTTAAACATTTTTTTTCCATAACAAGTCCTTGGGAAGGACTCAAAAGATAGAGGGTCATGGATTTAAGTATTGAAGATAAAGACGAAGGAGAACCTGGGAAGAAAACTGAAATATGTCAATCACAAATCTGTAGCACTTCAGCTACTGTACAGGCTTCTCCTATTTCTTATCCTTTTTTATCACTTTTTCACAAAATTGTTATCCTCTTTTTAAAGTTCAGTTTCTTCTTTCACATATTCTATAAGGATATTGTTAGCATATAAAAGAAAGCATTCACAGAGAACATCATGAACTAATAGAGGACTGCTGTGAAATTCAAAAGAGAAAGAAAAATAAAACACTGCAACAGAATCATCATTTTGATGGTATATAATATGATGAAATGAGAACTTAATGCAAAAATGGGTGAATTATAGTTAAGATCAAATCACAAAACAAACATATTAAGGAAGAAAGGAT
This sequence comes from Laticauda laticaudata, assembly GCA_004320025.1. Classification (NCBI taxonomy): domain Eukaryota; kingdom Metazoa; phylum Chordata; class Lepidosauria; order Squamata; family Elapidae; genus Laticauda; species Laticauda laticaudata. Next base: position 19,341 of record BHFT01021806.1, read on the forward strand.
GGGTAAAGAGAAGGAAGAAATGAGAAAGTGTTGGTTGATGAACTCTCTGAGTCACTTTGAATCACAAGATAAGTGGCATATAAATTTGATAAGTAGATAAATCAAAACAATCTCTGCTGTGATATTTCAAGAGAGAAAAAAATAGAAGATTAAATAATAAAATGCAATGTATAACATTGTTGATGAAGATGACAGAAAGACATGGAGTGGGGAATTAGAACAGAACAGAATAACAGAATTGGAAAGGACCTTGGAAGTTTAGAATTTAGAATAATAGAGTTGGAAGGGAATAACAGTGTTGGAAGTCTTCTAGTCTTCTAGTCCCACTGCACTTACAGATGCAAAGAGGATGTAAAACATTAAGAAAAGCTTGCCATCCATTGGAGAACGCTATGCATCCATTGTGTACTCGTTGCATCTGTTTTTCATACACTCTATCCATCGAAGATATCTGTCCACTGCGATTTCATCCGCGCAAAAATTTTTGAGCTGCACAAAAGACTTTGTGAACGGATGAAACTTTCCACCGTTGTATGAAATTGTAAATCTGCCGACATATGAGCATTTACAAATGTTTATGCCATTTATTGATCCATTAAATGTCTGCTGTATCTCTCTGCATCCTCTGGGCATCCTCGCAACTCCAGTATCCTCTGCCAGCTGAAAACGGACAAGAGGGAGGAAAGAAAAGGTAACACAGAATGTCCACACAGTTTTAGTAGCACGGAAATAGAAAGGATGCTTTGCTATGCGATATACATCCAGCGCAGGCATTCCGCCTTTTCTTTCCTTTTAGGCGTATGTGATGTAATCCGGGTTCATCCTCTGTCATCCGCTAGGCTTCCCTGATGAACATCCGGAATTTAACATCCCCACTCATACTACCCACGTCCGTTATCTTTTCCCATTCTGTTTCCCGTTCTTCCGGTCTGTTTATACAAATTTTTCACCACCTTTTTTGAAGCGGATGACAATGGATGGTAGCCACCCCCAAATTTTGCTCATCCACTGTGTCCTTTATGCATACGTTTTGCGTCCGTTGGCCAGTGGGACCTAGCCTTAACTCCCTGCTTAGGCAGGTAACCCGACACCACTTCAGACAAATGGTTATCTAATCTCTTCATAAAAACTTCCAATGCTGGAGCATTTACAACTTCTGAATGAAAGTTGTTCCACTGATTAATTTTCTCACTTTCAGGAAATTTCTCCTCAGTTCTAAGCTGCTTCTCTCCTTGATTAGTTTTCACTCATTGCTTCTTGTCCTGCCCTCAGGTGCTTTGGAGAATAGCTTGACTCCCTCTTCTTTGGGACAGCCTCTGAGATATCAGAACATTGCTGTCATGTCACCCCTAATCCTTCTACCATTGCAGACAAATGGCTATCCAAATCTTTACTTGAAAACCTCTAGTGACTGAACACCCATAACTTCTGAAGTCAAGCCAATTGTCAATTTTCTCACTGTTAGAAAGTTTTATTAATTCTAGGTTGCTTCTCTCCTTTATTAGTTTCCATCCATTCTTTGTTATCTTGCCTTCTGGTGTTCTTCTTTGTGGCAGTCTCTCAAATATAACCAAACAATTAATAACCAAAGCCGAAGAACATAGAGAAGTAGATATTATATTACTGTCATCTTGCTCCAGCCAAAGTCATGCATGAAGTATGAATAGGAATAGAGCATGGATAAATGTATTTTGTATGCATGTATGTTGTCTAAGCATTTTGACACTGCAAACTTATACTTTTTCAGTCTTATTTTATTTTATTTTATTGGTTTTTATTTATTTAGCACATGGCAAGTGCATGAGCTCTTAGTGGTTCAAATGTTAATGTCCAGTCCACCCAGCCATTCAAGGATAGGGTGGTCTATCTTGAAAAAAAATCAGACATTGAGCCGATGTAAGCTCTTGATGGGCATTTGGACATAATGCGATGGATATTTGGTCAAGGAGTGCCACAGTCACACTGAGGGTGTAAGAGACAAGACCCCACTTAAACAATGAGTCCTGGCAGACACAATGATGGGTACAGAGCCTGTTCAGAGTTGACCAATGCTGGCAGGAAGATCAAAACCTGATACCTTTTGTGTAGGGTCATCTACGAAACTGCCTGTCTCTGGGCATTCAGCAGCCCATTTGACTTTCCACTGTGTGTGTCTTTGTAGAGCTGGTGATTCTATGTGGCTCAAGATGGGGAGCCAACAAGTAGGAGTAGATTTTATGCAGCTGCTTATGATTTATTTGTTATTGTTTGAGAATCACTGGATACCCATTTTGACATATGGGATATTTGAATGATAGTTCCTTTTTACATGATAATATATTTCTCTGTTGGGATTATTTTTCCAATCATATTTTGGACAATAGTTTGATTATCTCCTAGAGAATTGTTCTTTTTCTCCTTGGTGTTTATCCTCTTTCTCTTTCTCTTTCTTTAAACTCACTAGAAAGCAGTGCTGACTCAGTCAGTGCCTGTAAGCAGTGAGACTCAATAAAGACTCATCATTGAGCCTTTGTATGTCATATCAGTAAGCGCATCAGTGAAAATATATTTTGACTGAATCAGCCTGAGGTAGACAATGCTTAATTCTCCACTACAAAATGTCCTAGAATGGAAGAAAAATTCTGCTCAGGGCCATCAATCCTGTTTTTGCGTTATTATCTTAACATACCATGCACTAAGTTACTGACACTACATTCTGTTTTATCAGTCCAATAAAAATGTTTGAGTCTCAGTCTCTCTCCCTCTCCCCCCCCCCCCTCTCTCTCTCTCTCACACACACACACACACATCTTTTTCCTTCTATTTACCCATTTAAAATATGCTTATATTTTGGGATGGAGGTGACATTCTGGGCCTACCAAATCTCACTATGGAGGATGTATCAATATAGCAATTCAACTCCTCCTCCTCCTCTCATCAATTTCTCTATGTCTCTATGTCCATATCTATCTATCTATCTATCTATCTATCTATCTATCTATCTATCTATCTATCTATCTATCTATCTACCTACCTACCTACCTACCTATCATCTGCCATCCTGGCCATAGCAATGGAAGGATTGTGTTTTAAAGCTCATGAATTGTGATTATCTGAAACTTTCCAAGTCTACAGTCTCTTTATTGTATGTAGCCTAACAAGCAGCTGTTCCTACTTAATCTAAAAGCTCATTTACTTTTATATCAAAACTTTTGGCTGATGACCAAATTGTGCCTCTTATATCTAAAAGCAGCAACTCATGAAACACTCAGGGAATATAAGTTTCAGGAAATGTACCCCTCAGACTGAATCTTTCCATTTTAAGTCACTTTCAAGGATTTCAATCCATTCTGAATATCGTCATCATTTTTTCTGCAAGAACTTATTTTCTTTTTCCCCATTTATCCTAGCAACTGCCTCCAAATAGGCTATTATTCACAGTCAGGATTCATGTGTCAAATCTTTTCTATATAATGCTCATTATCACCTTTAGGCTGTAGTTTCATCCAGGATGTTGTCATGTGTGTTTAGATTCACAGAAAAGGCCATGGTGTCCTGCATTTACCTACCCCAAAAGAGCTTCTAGGAACAACTGTCTGTGGGATTTCTTTACAAAAAGAACCTGCAGATTAAATTTGATGGATTTCAATCCATGAAAAAGGAAGACATGAAGTTTTAATGTTTGTGTAGAACTAGATTAGGCTCTTCCATTGAAATGACATTAAATTTTGCACCAATGAGCTCTTTCCAACATCCCCCAGCTTGTTTTCAAAAGGTTAGTTCATAAAGTTTTTTTAAAAAAAACTTCAAAAAAGAAGAAATCCAAATAGTGTCATTTCTTTTGCAGGCAATTTCTCAGATAAAAGTAACTGTTTCAGTGAAAAAATGATGACACCCAAGAAGAATGTAACACTACAGAAGTTTGCCTTTTTATTCCCTATTGTGTTTCATTTCATTTCTGTCTTTAATGACATTACATTTTTATGGCATTGAATTTGGCTTCAGCATTCCTGCCCCCCCCCCCCNATTGAATTTGGCTTCAGCATTCCCCCCCCCCCCCCCCATTCTTGGATTAATTATATAGGTTATCTGAAAAATGTCACTATGCTTCAAAGCTAGCATGAGGAGAAATAGAAAAACAGTCAAGGGGAAGAGAAGCCAATTTCATTGTGTTAACTAACACAAGAAAGGCTCAGATGTCTTTGAATAAAAAGGTACATTTTCAAAGAAGTGTGTAATGATTCGGGGTGTGGCACAAAGGCAGATAATCAGTAGGAGTCCCTTTATTAGCTCCAACTTTGCCCCCAATGTCCTGGTTACCTTCTAGGCTGGCAGAAAAACTCTCCCAGTAACAGACTTTGTCTGCAGAGAATCAAGCCCCGAAAATGTTGGTCAACAAAAACTGTAACTATAAGTCTAATCAAGGCAAGATGATGTAATTAGCCAGCAGGACAAAAGAAGGGAATTCTAGACATGAAGCAATGATGTAATATCAACATGGTTGGGAGGATGCCAGGAAAAACAGATAAGAAGATATCAAGTCAACACAAGTTAAACTCACATTTGTTCCCTCACTCAGCATGCATCTCTCTGAAACTCACTTCCCAAATGTGGCTAATGAAGGGAATCAGGGCCTTTTTCTTCCCCCATAAGCATGCAACGCATGTCGCTCTCTCCTCCATTCCTCCCTAAGTGCCTAAGGATAAAAGGGTGTGGGCGCTAGGTCTTCCTCTGAAGTTTGTCTTCCTTATTCTACCTATCCCTGTCATGTCCAGCTGGACTTTGCCTTCCAGTTTCCTCCAACAGCCAAACAGAGCCACGTTCCCACTCCCTGTCAGCTGTTCATCTTCCTCCTTGGATTCAGACTCCAACTATTGTTCCTGCTTCATGTCTGAATTCTTTTCTCTTGCCCTGCCTGACTAATTACCTCATCTTGCCATGGTTGGACTAATAGTTACAAATTTTTGTTGGCCACATTTTGGATTTGATTCTCTGCACCCAAGGGCTATTCCTGAAAAGGTAACCAGGACATTGGGAGCAAAGTTGGAGCTAATAAAGGAACTCTTACTGATTATCTGACTGTGTTGCCTTTGTGCCACACCCTGGGTCATCACATATTTAATCAGAACTGAAGAAGCTTCTTGGAAGAGAAGTGTTCCGTCTGGAAATCAGGTGTGCAAGACCGGGTTCCAACAAACTACTCTTTATTCAAACAGTAAAGTGACTTGTAACGGAACGGAACATTTCCCCAAGCCGCAGCAGCCCTTCTTATAGCGGCTTGCTCGCGGCTTGTGGCCAATGACAGTTGTTTAAGTGTTCCCACCGTCAGGCGAGCCAATCAGAATGGCACTTAAGTAACCAATCCAAGAATGGCCAATCAGTTTAAAGTATTTGGAGTCTACCAAGTTCTATACACAACAAGAAGCAAAATGTCTTCAATGAAAAACAAAGAAAGTCCCTTTTGAAAAAGCACCTTTGGGCATGCATATTAACTTGTATTCTCACCATCCTGCTCCTGCTATCCATGCATTCTTCACACACTCTCTGTCATACTCTTGACTTATTCAGCTAAGTCACAGTCACCTTGGACAAAATAAAAATACCCATCCAAACAGATATGACATATTTATTGTTGTGGTCTGTCAGCCACCAGCCCCTCAACAGCCAAATAAGAGGAGTCTGGCTCAGCAACAGGGCAACCTGGGAGACCAAGGGGGAAGAGGGAATGGAAATATCAGAGAGAGAGACAGAGGCAGTGCCTGGGCCATCTATCAGCTCTCAACAGCCCCCAGGTCTGGAGGTGACTGATAAGGAACAGGAAGAACAGCTGGGTCCAAGGCCTGACACACAGATACACAGAAGGTAGAGGAGAGAAGAGCAGTGGAAATCCATGGAACAGTTCTTGGGATGAAAGAGCCACTGCTGCTAACAAGGCCTCACCCTAGCTCTGGTGATAAAAGGCAGAGGGTGGAGATGAATAGGTGTGTCAGACAACTATTGATCTTCCAGCTGTTAGTCTGTGAGAGAAACATTTTTCTGGGGCTGCTGGCATTCCTTTAAAAAGGTAACTTTTGAGTTCACATCATAAGAAACCTGCATAATATTTTGATTCTATTTTTTAACTTGGTACTAGTAGTTTTATAGGTTGCATAGAAGACAGCAGCTCAATAAAATAATATTAGGTACTTCATCACCAACTTTTTTTTCCAAAAATTTTATTAGTTTTCAATAAACAAACATGCACAAACAAAACACAAAACATAAAAACATAAAACTTCTTTTTGGAAAGCGGCTTAGTCCCGGGTTACATCTTTTTTACAGACATAAATTCAAAATTCATGCTCACTTTTTATCCTATTTCATATCTTATTCTACCATTCTACATTTTCTATATAGCTTCTCCCCTCTTTTCACTCTCTTAATTCTATTTTATTTATTTCATCTCAATTTAATATCATTATGCATATTTCTTTTGTCTGTTCTATTCGATTTTTCTATTATCTTTTCTTTAACACAAAATTTCTCCTGTAATCACTGATTGAAGTATGATGCCTTTCAATCTTTCCCCTAAATTTAACACATAAAATAATATATACTTTTCATTCTGATTCTGCTTAATACATTCTAAAGCTACTTTACTAATTATAGAATAAAAAAGAATAATAAATGTATGAATATAATTAAAACAATAATCCATAGCAAATTAAACTCTATTATTAAATCCAGTTTTTTAACATTATTTCAGGTATAAATACAAAGATTATAATCTTATGTACTTTTGCGAGTTTCTTTTTTTTAATCATATTTTTTACCCACTATTTCTGAATAAAATCTTGTTTTTTAAGGCCCTCGTCACACTGGCCAACGGATGCAAACATTTGTAAAAAAGGACACAAGCGGACGAGCAAAATGTTTCCATCCATGTTATCCGCTCTCAAAAGTGCCCCGAATTTGCATAAGCAGAGCAGACACCACGGAAAGAACGGACGGGGGGGGATGGAAAGCGGATGCTCCACGGAAGCCTAGCCGGATGGAAGGGGATGGTGCAAGATGGCAACATCCACAAGGCTTCCTGGGAGCACAGCAAAGCGGACGGGAAGGAAGAGCAGAAGTGCAGAGTGGATTGCCGAGCGGACTGAGGGATGCACAGCGGATGCCGACGGATGAAGCGGATGCAGAGCGGAAGCCTAGGGATGCCTAAGCAGATGCCTAGCGGATGGCTAGCAGATGCCTAGCGTTCACTGCCATGCGGGGAGGATGCATTGCTTCAGCCCGCGGATATAAAGGAAGCAGCTTGCAAGCAGGTCACCATTCAGGGAAAGAACCTGCTTCCAAAACAACTTGCCAGCGTCCACCAGCCATCCAGCCAGCCAGCTGCCAGCAACCCAACAACCATGGGAAGAAAAGGAAGCCTCTGCCATCTGCTGCCAGCCCTGGCAAGAGGGAACAGGCCACCCTCCCACCCCCTGGCCCTGACTCTTGCTTCTGCTGGGCTTTCTGCTGCCGCGGGCTCGATCTTCTGGTGCTGGGGCTTCCTGCTGATGCTGCTTCTGGAGGTGGTGCTTCTGCTGATCTGCTGCTTCTGCTGGTGCTACTCTGCTGATGCTGCTTCTGCTGGTGGTGCTTCTGCTGATGCTGCTTCTGGTGGGGGTGCTTCTGCTGGTGCTTACTTCCCTCGCGCTGCTCCTGGTGCTGGTGCTTCTGCTGCTGCTTACTCTCTCTTGGCGCGTTGCTCTGCGCTGGTCCGGTGCACTGGTGCTTATCTCTGGCTGCCCTGCTGCTGTCCCTCCTGGTGCTACTTGCTGGCGCTGCTCCTGGTCCTGCTGCTGTCCGACCCTGGTCCTGCTGGTGGCTGTGGTGCTTCTGGTGCTCCTGGTGCTGCTGCTGCCTGGTGGTACCTGCTGGTCCTTTCTTTTTGCTGCTACTGTTGTTTTTCTGCTGCTGCTAGTGGTGTGAAAGGAGCAGCCACTCCAACCTCTGAAGCCCCCTCTGATGAGGACCCATATGGCCTGCAAAGGGAGGAAGAGGCAGAGGCATGAACGGGAGGGGGGGCATACATGCATCGAAGAGAGGAAACATTTGAGGAGGAGGTGCTGAGTGGAATGAGGGAGAACAATATCTTTGGTGGTAAGGACCACAGGCCCTCTATCGAGACCACCAAGAGGAAGCAGGTAGCTTGGAGAGAGAAGGCGGAATCCTGGGTTTACACTTTGGAGGTGCTCCTCGGGTGGTGGAAGCACATGCCACATGGTATGGGTGTATGCAACACATGCACACGCTGGTTAACACCTGGTAGGGAAGCTGCACCTCAAGAAATCTGGCCAGGCACGGTCAAGCTGACGGACAGAGAGACCTACCATGATGGCCAAGTGCAGCTCATTGGAGGGTGAGCACCTCACCGCACGCTATCAGTCCACAGTCCCTCACAATCCCTACATCTCTCAGTGCAGCTGCTGAGAGCGCCACGATCTCTATCTGGCAAGAGAGTCAGCTTCTGTGTCCAGGCAGGTATCTGTGGAGTGCTGCCACGAACGGACACCCACCGACAGCTATACTTACCCAGTGGCCGAGTGCATCTGAGGACCCTGACGCGTGGGAGAAGGAGATGGCACTTCACCACAGCCAAACCCACATCCACCCCTAGATCCACCTCCACAGAAAGCAGAGAGGCACGACTGGAGGGCAGACCACACTGGTCCTGCTGGAGATAAGAGACACACCATCAGGAGGCAGCGTAACATCTCTCCTTAGCTGGTACACACCGACGCCCAATCGCTCCCAACCGCAAGCCCTTTCGTCACCTTATGTCCAACCAGACCCTCATGAACATGTTCCGGAACCCAGTACCAGATGGGTGAAGGACAGGATCACGAATCTTCTCACAACCCTCGCAGAACCCAGATGCAACCTGCTCTCCACCCAAAGTCCCCAAGGGCCTTCTCCTCCACCCAGTGATGTCCACTGCCCGTTACAAGGCTTTCCACAGGCCCTCCCCTACCAAGGCTAACGGCTTACCAGGAGAGTCCAAGCAGCACAGGCAGCCTTCCCAGTCCCGAGGCCACTAGGTACAAATCGGACGCCAACGTGTGCAAGCTGATGCAACTGATGCCACCACACAACCAATGCCAGCCACGCCATAAGATGCCAACCCAGCACACGATGCCACTGTCTCCAGTGCCTCCCAGCTGCAGACAAAACAGCCCACTAAACTGCCCTTCCTCCACCCCACAGCCAGCCCGGCTCAGAACATTCTGTCATAATTTGGGGCTGAACACCCCATGTCATGGGGGAAGGGCTCTAAACACATCACCAGGTGCTGAGCCAGCTGTCCTGAGAGCTTCCCAACACATCCATCCCCGTTGTCCCTCCGTCAGGCTAGCCAGCACCCGAGTGGCGCTTCAGACAGCAACATCCAGCAGCAGCCCACCTCACACAAGCCATTGGACGCTTCAGTCCCTGAGACTATGGGGCAAGCCCTCAGAGTGACTGATAAGATGTGCCAGAGCCTGAAGTGCTACCTGTTGATTTATTTTTGCTTTGGACACTTGACTTGGGTCCATTTTTCTTTTTACAGCTTGGTTATTCATAAAGATTCATCTTTACTTCACACATTGCTTCATTTATTTTTGTCAATAAAGGTTTTTGGTGGAAACTTTAGAATGGTTTAAGGCCTTTCATGCTTTGTGGGATGGGTAAGGATAGTTGTGGATGGGCAGGGATACCTGTGGATGGGATATGCTTGTGGAGATGTGTAATAGCTGGTGGGATGGGCAGGACATATCCTGTGGGACTGGGTAATTAGCTGTAGGATAGATAAAAACTCCAGTGCAAGCATAGTGGGAA
>BHFT01021808.1:9376-21843 GCA_004320025.1 Laticauda laticaudata
CCCCCCCCCCCCAAGAATAGAAATTCAAGGAAATTGTAGTTTTGGCAGCTTTCCTTCCTGTGAATGAGAAGTGGTGTCATTTAGTGATGACAGTGGTGCTCAGGAGTGATTTGGATCAAGTCATTGTCAGCTCAATTTGTAGATGAGCACCAAGATAGCCTTTTTTATATAAAAAAAAAAGTTTTAATCAGTTTTTTTTTAAATTTTAAGAAGTATAAAGGATTTATTATAGAATACACAAAATCTTTGTGATGGTGGTATATTCATAACTGAAGCTTTAAAATCATTCATATTCATAGTCAATTAGCTGTTAACACTTCGAGATTGGATGAAAAATATATTTGGCACTTTTTTACATTCTCTGAGTGTTGTTGTTGGGATTAATTGTTCCAGCCCTGAATATTCTTATCACCACTAGGATTACTTTTACCTGCCCACATCCTCTAGTTTTTCCTTCAGGCCCTAGTATTTCTGCAGTGTCTCATATGCCTTCTACCTGATGTTGCCATTTGGTACCAGTACATTTAACATTGCTGCTATCTTCTGGTCCTTGTCTACTATCATGATGTCTGGTTGATTGGCCAATAGCTGCCCGTCTATCTGGATCTGAAAGTCCAACAGAATCTTAGCACTCTTAAGTCTCCACAACCTTCTCTTACATCTCTCATCTGGCCTTGGGAGGATCTAGATTGTACACTTTACACAATGCCAGCTACTTGCTTGTGCCATTCAGTGTATGCTGGTCCTGCCTACATCTTATAGTTCATTACTGTATGTTGGACTGTCTTTGAGGTCTCTGCACAGCTGGTACCTCAGGTCCTGTCTAGTGCGGTAGATTCCTGTTTCTATGGATCTGGTGTTTAGTGACTGTTTTGTGCTGCAACGATCAGTGCTTCAGTGCTGTCTTTTAGTCCAGCTCTTCCCAACTCCCGTACTGCTACGATTTCCTAATGTCTGCCAACTTAGCTGCCTGTCAGTGGTGTACCCCATGCAAAGTCATATCCATAGCCACAGAGCTTTCTTTGCTTGACCCCATGTCTGTTGCTGTCTCAGGCATTCTTTTAGTGGTTCATCTTTGGATGCTATGTATTCTTGAATGCTCTTGGTTTCTTCCAGGACATGGTTTTGACACTCACCAACCAATCAATTTGCATTCTTCTATGTTGCTCTAGGAGCAGAGAACCGAAGAGAGCACTCTGCTCTCCTCTCTCAACTGTGGACTCTGTGTTCTTCTCAGGAAGAACATTACGGAAAGGAGCAAAACAAAGAAGACTCTTACATCAGCCACTGTTAGATGAGCAGCTAGGCAATTGCCCCTTTCATTGGCAATAGGTCCAAGAACAACCTCTTCCTTTTCAGTCAAGCATAACAAGCTAAAACAATTTGATAAGAATGCCAATATGAAGAACCACCCTCTCCATTATCCTTTTGCTTTTGATTCTTTCGACTGACAATAGGCCTGTTTTTCATTTTTAACAGGTTTGAGATATTTTGGGGGACAATAACTGTCTAAAAAGTAAGATGAAAAGGAATGGCAACCTATACCCTCTTATCTAGGAGTACTTTCACTGAGGACTTTTATCAAGGACTTTGTAGCAAATGACTAGGCTGCGCCCGAGGAAGGGGTCAAACACATCCAGTCAGGAGTCCCTTCACACCCACAAGAGATCTACTGTAAATCCAGCCCACCTTGAATTCCATTGACTCAGTTATCTATTGCCTATTTGCTTTATTAGTAATTCAGATTTTTGTAGACAGCATAAGCTTGCAAAAAACTTTTATATTCATTTGAACTGCCCAGACTTCCTGATTTTCCCATGCTTAACAGATTTGTGCCAATTGAAAACCAAATTTGAACTTCTGGGATTTGATTTCACAGTATCAGTTGTGTTCACAAGTTTTGACAATTGACTTGAAGCTCAGCTATAATGTGTTTGAAATGAGCAAGTCTCTTATTGGGGGTGAGAGAGGATAATATTGTGACTCTGGAGTTTGGAGATCTGTTTTTCCACTTGTTAAGCACTGCCTCAGAGCTGCAGTACTTCAGATCTTTTGAGGAAACAAGTGAATTGGCCTTTTTCAGTTCTGTTCTTCCAAACTCTTGGAATTAGTTTGAATATGACCAACAGATACAACAGAAATAAGGGTGTGGAATCAGGACATGTAAGCAATATCTTTAGTGTGGAATTGGAGTATCTCCCACTGAACACAGGAGTTTATTTTTTAATAAGCACGCATATGTTTGCACTCCAAAATGTAGTGAAAGAATCTCTCAAGTCAAAGCTTGACTCACAGTGATTTCATGCCCGTGCTGTTTTCTTGGCAACAATAGAGAAATTAGCCAGTGCCTTCTGAAATGTTTTCTTCCAAGTTTAGGCTACAGCTTTGAAGTGTTTAGGAGCTTCCCATCAAAAAACAAATGAGATCCAAACCTGCTTAACTTCCTCAAGATCAGCTTTCTGCTGTGACCAACACAGACTTCTTTTTTTTCAATAGCAATGTGTTGCACCTAGCAGTTCTTTGGAAAGACAGAAGCTGAAGCTGAAGCTAGGTCACACTGGCCGACGGATGCAAAACGTATGCAAAAAGGACACAGCGGGCCAGCAAATTTTCGGGGGTGGCTCCATCCATTGTCATCCGCTCCAAAAAGTGGCAAAAATTTGCATAAACAGAACGGAAAAGAAAGGAAAAGAACGGACGTGGGTAGTATGTAGCAGGGATGTTAAAGGGATGTTCATAGGAAGCCTAGAGGATGTATATAGGATACAAACCGTTCACTGCACATCCTTTCTATTTCCGTGCTACTAACGCTGTGTAGACGTTCCGTGTACCTTTTGTTTCCTCCCTCTTTCCATTTTCAGCTGCAGCGGATGTGAGTTGAGGGGATGCCCAGAGGATGCAGAGAGGGTACAGCGGACGTTTAACGGATGATAAATGGACATAGAATGTTTGTTGCTCGTATGTCACGGATTTACATCGTACACAGCGGAAAGTTCATCCGTTCACAAAGTTTTGTACAGCTCAAAACTTCTTGAGTGGATGAAATCTCAGTGGACGGATGCTCAAAGGATAGAGCGTATGAAACACGTATGCAGTGAGTACACAACGGATGCATAGCGTTTTCCAACGGACGGCAAATTTTCTTTAACGTTTTACATCCTCTTTGCATCCGTTGGTGCAGTGGGACATGGACTTAAAATACCGTGGCCATCTAATGAGAAGAGAGGACTCATTGGAAAAGTTCCTGACACTGGGAAAAGATTGAAGGCAAAAGGAGAAGGGGACAGCAGATGGTTAGATAGTGTCATCAACGCAATGAACATGAATTTGGGCAAACTCCAGGAGACAGTGTAGGACAGGGGGCCTGGCATGTTGTGATCCATGGGGTCACAAAGAGTCGGACGCAGCAACTAAACAACAACTACTTAACAAGGAGCTGATAACTTTAAATTTTAATTCAAGTTTAGTTTGTGCTTCAAGCTCTGTCATTATCTAGGACTTTTCCATTTGTTTGAATGGAATCACCCACTCAGAAAATCAATTAGAGTCAGTTAGATGAAGTCTACATAATAATTTTGTGAATGACAGGAAAAAAATATGGAACATCCAATATCTTCAGATAGATATGGTGGGAAATGTGATCTTGAAAGATCAGTTTTTTCCTCATGCTCTATCTTAAGTCTTTACTAGTAGAAATGTTATTGGGTTTTTTTTTAAGAAATCAAAGGGTTACTGGCAATTTTCCAATGTTTTGTTCTTTGTAATAAAGATAGTGTACTGAATTTTTCTCATGGGTCAATAATATGTTTTCTTTCATTTTATGAAAAATGGCTGGATTTCAGAAAGAGGAAGTAGGAGTGGAGGAGGTTAAAGTCATTTTGCTGACATGCAATATAGCTGACACACAAAAGATGTGATACACAAACAAGATGATCCAAATAAGTGTGATACAGCATTGTGGAATGTTATCTATGAGAAATTATTAGTGAACCAAATGTGATTTCATAGTTAAATTTTAGCTCAGGAAAGGTCAAATATAGTTACTGTAGGCAATCTTTCATAACATTGTGACTGCTAAAGCAATAGCCTGTCCTGTGGAAGTAGACTCTGAGAAAGAGAGTTAAAAAATAGACATTTTTCAAATTAAGAATTTGGAGGTAGTCCATGGATTACAAGACAACCAATCAATCAACCCTGGATCATTGCTCCTTTGCAACAGCTATCAACAAAAAGAATCTCACATATTGTACTTTGGGAAAGATATGAGCAGAACACAGATTAGGAAAAAAATAATTGCACTTGGCAAGACTGAGAGAAGCACTGTACAATGGGAATGGCTAGCAGTTGGGATCAAATAGGAAATATATGAATTTCTAGTTAAAACAGGTCAGTATGGCACGTGTATATAAAATCATCATATGTAAAAACACCATATGTAAAACATGACTCAATGACACAGAATTGAAGAAGCTCCTTAGATAAGAAGCAAAACATCTTCAAGGTAAAAACAAGGTCCAGTTGCCTTTTGGAAAAGACCTTTGGGACAACCATGACCTGATGACTGAGAATTTCCATAGAGACTCGGTAGAACCTAAGAAATTAGCACTTCTGACTCATTAAGGTGTTTCAGGGAGAAAGGCAAGCATATTACTTCTCTGCCTTCTGAAGCAGCAAACTCCAGGCTCCACTCCTTTTTATTAAAGAGGTTTTCAACCAAATATAAACAGTACAAATGTTAATTTAAAGTAAGAAAACTAAAGAAAAAGATTAAAAAAGAAAAGGAGAAAAGAAAGATAAAGGTCAAGGAAAAAAGGGAAAGATACCAAAAAGTAGCTTCCGATCTTAAGATAAATAAAGTTGATTTTTCCTTTCTTCAGCAAAAAGTTGGCAAGGGAATTTATTTTATTGGTTTGTATGTCAGATTTGTCAGAGTAGTTGGGTGATCTAGCAAATTAATACATTGTTAATACAAAAGACAAAGATAATTATGGTAAGAGTACATACATTGTCAAAGAAAATAAAAAAATGCATAGAATGTGCTTTTAAACTGAAAAAGACAAAGGAAATAGGAAAAAAGTATATTATTTTAGAACTAAATAGTTACAATTATCTCCATATGTCTATGTATCATGTGTGTGTATTATGTGTGTGTATAAATCAAATATGTATATATTTCTAATAGTTATATAACTATCAAAATTTATTGTATTTTGTATCCTATATTTTATTATACTTGTCCGTATAAAATTTACTTCTATTGGTAATTCACTCATAGAGGAACAGATACTTTTAAAAAAAAACATGGGTGAATTAATTATACTTTTAAACTTTTTTTTGCAACTTTCTTATGTATATTTCAAAAGTCCTCATACTGTAACTCCACACTTAGCAACACTGATTATAACACTGTGCTACTAAAATTAAGAGAAAAATTATTCTGAATCAAAGAGATTATTCATGCTTTTAAAAAAGTATAGCTCATGAATTCGAACACACAATATTATAAATGAGTGTTCTTTCTCCTCTCTGAATAAAGATTGCATTATAATGCCCACTTCCAAATCAACTTAAGACGTTGACTTCAATGGACCTTTCTTGTACTCTTAGTTGACAAGTGGTTTTCAAGAAATGCATCATTAACCAGGCTTCAAAATTAATATCAAATCAGCTGGGCTGATCTGGACTCTAAAGCTAAGAAACATCAGGCCTGGGTAATATGATGAAAGAAGACCACCATGGCCCACCAGGATTCTAGGTTAGAATGGACATTTAGAACACATCCCCAAGAAAACTCATGCTAAGCCCAAAACAATCCCCCAATTTGGATGTGTTCATTAAATCACAAGATATGAGCTCAAGAGAAGCTTGCTGATAGATTTTATGAAGTTTGAAAACTTTGGTTGCATATCTCTCTTAAAAAAAACAAAACCAGTCCTGATTTCAAAGCAGGTGATGATAAAAGCGCTCAGGAATTTCTCCTTTCTTTTTATCTCAGCATTGAGGAAAGAAAATAAACTCTCCCCTGCTGTGAGCTACAAAGAAGATAGTTAACCATTACCAAAAAAGTAATTTGGTGTAAAGCAGCTTTTGATGTATTGCAGTTACTGGTTAACACTAGTGTTTTTCAATTTAGTCTTAAATTATAATACATATGAAAGTGGAGCATTATCATTTCATCTACAAATTCCTTACGTGTGTGCTTTTTAATTTTATATGATTTATTGTTTTTTTAGTCAGTGGGACAAATAGCAGTGTTCAAAGGTTTGTGCTGCTGGACTCAATGGCTCTGAGCTGGCTCTGAGAAATATTTACTATTCACAAAGATACCATTTGTTCTCATTATTCCATAATTAATATCCATAGAAATAATTCTAAGGAACATGATCCAGTTTGATCCATGCTTCATTTCCAATCAAACTATAAGCTGTGGAGAGGAAAAGTTTTGCCAGATAGAGAAAAGGTTATTTGGTTTTGATAGTGCTAATCACTACAATGCTGTTTTATCTTTGAAATTGTACAGTGATATACAGAATAGTATCTAATACAGTTGAAAACCAGGAATTGCTATTCCCTCATAGTTGTTTATAAATAAAATGACTTTCCAGTTATATAAATGTTATTATATTTATATACATTTCTTAAGGTTATGTCAACTATAGTTTTTGTTCATGCAATTTAACTCAAGTTTGAAAATAGCTTATAATGTAAAACTTGGAAGGCAAGAAAATGTTTAAACATCTAAAAATAGTTAATCTATTAAAATCAAATCAATTTTAAGCTATCTAGAGTAAAATCAGTTTTGCCTGATAAATGCACTCATTTTGATTGCGCGCGCACACACACACACATCACTGCCATGAATATATTGCATTGACAGATATATCTACATATGCCTATGGACATTACAGTACTTCGGAATATAGTGTTACTAAACAGCTTCTCAGGGACTTGTACAGTATGTTGGGAAGTAATGCTTAAACTGCTGCTGGAAATTTGTTCTGAATATGTTGTTGGCTTTGCAAGAAGTTGCCCCAGGGTCTCCTAAGAAAGATCTTCAATATGCCTACAGTAAATGAAAGATCTTCAATATACCTACAGCTATATTGCATGTCAGCAAAATGACTTTAACCTCCTCCACTCTTACTTCCTCATTCTGCAATCCAGCCATTTCTCATAAAATGAAAGGAAAACATATTATTGACCCACGAGAAAAATAATTATGCTGTTTTATTTTTAAATGAATATACTTTTAGGGGTGTATTTAAGATGATCAACATTATCAAAAATAGCCCAGATCACAAAATCAATACAATCTTAAACTATGAAAAAAAAAACAATTTTTCCTCTAATAATACAGAAATACTGTAATCTAAAACAGGTTTACGTTCCAGCCACTGAACAAAGAAATGAGTGGCTCCAAAATGGAGTTTCCCACTTCTTTTTTATTCACCTTTGGGACAGTGGATGAAACAAGAACACCAAAAACACAAGTGTACCAATATACAATGTTGTTTAAGGCCCTGTCACACTGCCCAACGGATGCAAAACGTTTGTAAAAAGGACACAGCAGACGAGAAAAATGTTCGGATAGACCTCGCAGATAAATATTGGGCGGACGCTAGATGCTAAAAGAAAGCCATGTTAAAACAGAAAAAATGTTCCCGCAGAGTGAACCTTGAATAATCGGATCTTATAGATGTCTTAGGGAGGATGCCTAAGAGGATGGCAAAAGGACACATGAGTGGAAAGAACCTTATATTTACCTTATAAAAAGGGGGACACTCACCTGGAATCTCCACTTTCAGACCAGCACCCAGCTTGTGCAGACCTCCGCAGCTCTTCTGCTCTTCTTGCCTCTTCCACAGCATCCAGTCATGTCACAATGGATTGTAACAAACTCCTTTGGGTAGCCCACCATCGTTCTGCAACAGTGCGAAGCCCATCTACAGGCTCTTTCAATCTCCATTACGGACAAAAGGAGGCGGCCAAGAAGCGTCTGGGTCCCGAAGATGGATCGGAGAAAGAGCAGAAGTACGGGACTGTAAAAAGCTGATGGGTGGAGCTCAGGAACAAGGACCCTCGTGCAATTCCAGAACTGTCATGAGGATGCCTCCAGCCATGTTTTGATGAAGTTGTGGAGCGTCTGACACCCAGGTTCGACCGAACGCCAGAAGCACAATCCTGCCCCCAGCCTGGACCGCTGGGGCTCAAGGGTGGCATTGAACTTTGCGCACCTGGCCACTCAAGGGACCACCTAACACAGGACCACCATATATGAGTACAGGCTGGAAGGGTGCCACACTAACACCAATCAGCTCAATTGTGGTGATGAGAAATGGTGCAGCCTATACATCGAAGAATACCTGGAAGAGCTCCTCCAGGTGCCCCTTCCAACTTTGAAAAGAAGGACTGGAAGAAAGTTGCAGAGCAGTTTGGTAATCAGAGGTGGAACTTCACCCAACCACCGTTTTTGGAATAGCCATAGATGGCAAGCAACGTAGCCTGCAAAGCGCCAGCCCAAGTCGGGGCTCCACTTATTTCAACTAAAAAGGGCTTCTTCAGCATTATCCTCTTCGCCATGGTCCGATGCTGACTATCAAAGTTCATGTACAGATCGATGCTTTAGGCAACGGCTCATATTCAGGATCCCAGGTTATACAAACGCCAGTCATCCTCAAGGAGGGGCTGGATGCAACCTCATCAATGAGCTTCCCAGGATTAGAGGGACCCCCCCTGCCCAACGGACACAGGCAAGATGTGCCCTACTTCATTTGTGGGGGATTGACACCTTCTCCCCTCAGAACCTAGCTTCATGAAGCCCCTCACACCTTCTTAGACGCCTCACCGGTGAAGAGAGGAACTTCAACTACAGGCTGTCAGGGAAAGGCAGGTGGTGGCAGAATGCCTTTGGCATCCTGGCCAACAAGGTTTTCAGGTACTGTCTCACCACCAATGCAGCTATCGCCCACAGACCATGAGGAGATCGTGGACAGCTTGCTGCATCCTGCAACAAATCTCATACGACCTGCAAAACCAGTCTTGCAGAACAGGCTCGTGGAAACCCCGAACAAGGATGGGCGACAATGGAGCCTGGGGGAATATGGAGGCAAGGGCAAACCTGATTCGACACGGAGGATCTGGCAGGGCCCCAAAGAGCCTCACGTGAAGGGAAGAAAAGCAGCGCAACCCTCCTGAAGACACTGGTGAACTCCCCAGCTGGGAGCAGTGGAGTGGCAAGACAGGATGATAGATGATTAAGGATGCTCCTATCAAGCCTGTCCTCATCACACGGATAGAGATTGGGCCCATGTATGTTGGGGTGGGCCTACAATGAGCAGGGCATTTTAACTAAAGAGTTAGTTGTTTGTTGACATGGGGTGGATCAATGCTTTACATTGTTATTGAATAATGAAGGGCCGCTAGGTGTGGCACCTGGGAGGGTGGACGATACAAGTCCCCACTATGCATTGCACTGGAGGTTTATTTCCCACCAGCTATATTAACCCATCCCAGCAAGCATAAGCAAACGGCCTATAAACCATTTCCTAAAAGGTGGTCCCACCAAAGACTTTAATCAAAAAATAAATGAAGCAAGTGTGTGAAGCAAGAGATAAAACTTTATTAATTAACCAATCCACTGTAAAAGAAAAATGACCCAGTCAAGTCTCCAAACTAAAGTCAAACCAGGTAGCCACCCAGTCTCTGGCAACTCCTCTTGGTCAACTTGGAGTGTGCCCAGTCTCAGGGTGAAGGGTCTAGGGTTGCTGTGGATGTGGCTGCTGCTGGAAGTGCTGGTCTGAACCCCACTGGGGTGCCTAGCCCTGAGAGAAAACAGGTGACGTGTGTTGAAGGAAGCTGTCAGACAGCGGCCTCAGCCCCGTGATGTGAGAGCTCCTTCCTCCATGCTGGGGTGGTCAGCCCCAGTATCTGAGGAACAGAGTACTGAGGCGGGCTTGGCTGTGGGGTGGAGAAGGAGCAGTGTAGTGGGGCTGTCCTGGTCTGCAGCTGTGTGAAAGGAACTGCGTGGGGTGGCACAGGTGGCATCAGTGGAACCGGTGGCAAATGGTGTCGATCCCGATGACTCATGTGGCCTGGGACTGCGGAAAGGGCTGCTGCCTGTGCATGCTGGACCTCTCTGGTAGCCATATGCCCTGGTAGGTGAGGGCCTGTGGGAAAGCCTGAATGGGAGGACATCACCTTGGGGTGGAGGAGCAGACGCTGTTACTGGGTGGGAGCAGGTCTCTTGGGTCTGGAGGGTTTGTGAAGCAAGCTCAGGCTGGGTGGATCCGGTCCTTCCCCACACTGTACTGGGGTTCTGCAATTGTCCGGGAGGTTTCCTGGTTGACATAGATGAGGAAGGGCTTGCGGTTGGAGGATGAGGAGTCGGTGTGGCCAAGCTGAGAGAGGAGAGTTTCTATGCTGCTCGGATGTTGTCCTCCTGATCTCAACAGGACAGTGTGGGCTCTGCCCTTCCTGTCTGGCTCTCTGCCTTTTCTGTGGGAGGTGGAGCTGGGGTGTGGATGCGGAGTAGGGCTTGTGGTGGATGTGCCGAGTTTCGTCTCCCATACGCACGAGTGGAGTCCTCCACGTGCGCTCCACCACGAGGTTTAAAAACAGCCTGTCCGCGGGTTTTCTCTGCCGTGAACGCTCCAGAAAACCTGCCTGGAGAACAGGAGCTGACCATCGTCGTGCCGGGAAAGAGGACACTGGTCTCACGCAGCCTTGCCGGCGCAGAGAAGAGGGTCATGAGAGGGGCCTGGCTGCTGCTCCTCGTGGTGGATCTCATCCTCCAGGAAGCTGCACCTGGCCATGACGTGGTCTCTCTGTCAGTCAGCTTGACCGTGGCTGGCAGAATTTCTTGACGGTGCAAGCTTCCCGTACCAGGTGCTGCTTAGTGCTTCCACCAGCCCGAGGAGCACTCCGAAGTGTAGCCAGGCTCTCCGCCTTCTCTCTCACAGGCAAGCCTCGCTTCCTCTTGGTGTCTCGATAGAGCCTGTGTCCCTTATGCCCAAAGATATTCATTCTCCTCAGGCATTCAAGCACCTCCTCCTCGATCGTTCCTCCTTCGATTTGAGTATTGTCCTCCATCTCCCATTCACGCGTCCTGCCTTCTCCTCCCTCTGGCAGGGCCATATGGGCTCTCGATCAGAGGGGCCTTCGAGGTTGTTAGGGAGCTGCTCCTCCACAGCAGCAGCAGCACCAAAGCAGGATCATCATCATCATCATCAATCATCATCAATCATGCGCAGAAAGCAGCAGGCAGCAAGCAACAGCAGCAGCAGCAAGCACCAGCAGGATCAATAATCATCATCATCAGCAGCAACCAGCACCAGCGTAGGTACAATATGAGGTATCCAGGCGCTAGCAAGCATATGATGTAAGCCACGCAGGAAGCTCCTAGCAGGAGGACTAAGGAGCTACAGCAGCGACCAGAGCATGAGCATGGATGAAAGCCAAGACCAGGAGCACGAGGCAGGGGACGAAGCAAGTCCCAGGAGGGCACGAGCAGGGGGACAGCAAGACAGCAGGATGAAAGGAGCGAGCTTCAGGCGGAGTAGGCAACGAGCAGAAGCACCTACCACCAGGTAGCAGCCCGCTCAAGCAAGAGTAACACGAGCCAGAAGCCCAATCCGCTCCAGAAGCAGTCATCATCAGCCTTCCTTCCAGAAAGCAAGAAAGCAGCCAGAAGCCCCCAAGACCGCAGGAAGAAGCGAGCCCCGTGCTACAGAAGCCCCAGCAGAACGCCACAGGGAGGGCTAGGGGGGTGGAGGGTGGGGCACTATCCCTCTTGCAGGGGTTGGCAAGCAGAATGGCAGAGGGCTTTTTCTCTTTCGTTTCCCCATGGTTGTGGGGTTGCTGGCCTGCACGGGAGGCTGGCAGGAGAGGCTGGCGCAGGCAGGCAGGCCCAAGGCTGGCAGCAGGCGTGGCAGGAGAGGATAGGCACAAGGCTGCAAGACAGCAAGGCTTGGCATGCATGGCATGCAGGCCTGGCAAGGCACTTGATGTGTCCTGGATGGCAGGTCTTTCCTCTGAATGGTGACCTGCTTCCGGAGCTGCGTTCCCATCTTATATCCACGGGGCCTCGACAAAACATCCCCACATGTCCGCGAGTGAACGCAGCTGAACGCTAGGCATCCGCAGAAGCATCGCTCTGACTGTCCGCTTGCTTTATCCGCGTGTGCATGTCCGATCTCATACTCTCAGCTCGGCGTCCGTCTGCATTCGCTGTAGTCGTGTTCGCGCTCCCTTTGCTGAGGTCCCCGGAAGCCTAGCGGATGTGCCATCCGCGTCCATGCTCTGCTCCAATCTGCTAGGCTTCCGTTCCCGCAATCCGTTTCCAGTGCGCCGCCCTGCTGTCCTCACTCTCCACATACGTTCCGTTCGCCTGTTTCCGTGGTTATACCGCGGCTCGTAGTTTATTGCAAACATTTATTGCCCTTTTTAGAGAGCGGATAACCAAACGGAGG
>BHFT01021811.1:1324-16002 GCA_004320025.1 Laticauda laticaudata
GATGGATGGATGGATGGATGGATGGATGGATAGATAGATAGATAGATAGATAGATAGATAGATAGATAGATAGATAGATAGATAGATAGATAGATAGTTTGAACATGGACTAACACACAACAGGGAAATATTGAGTTCTAGGTTCAATCTATAGAAAGGCTTGAAAAATGTTAGCAATTTGATGGCTTTCTCCCACAACACTTTTAATTGAGACAATCACTAACCTGGTCAAAACCTTTCTTGATGCATCTAGCAGCATTTAGTTATACTAACTGATCTTTTTGGATCACACGTGTATACACACACACACAAACACACCATTATGGGAACACAGGTGCTCATGACTTACGGCCATTCATTCAGCAACTATTTGAAATTACAGTGGTGCTGAACAAAGGAACTCATGGCCTGTGCTTGGAATTAAGGTTCTTGCAGCACCCCTACAATCACATGATAAAGGTTTGGGCACTTGTCAATAATCTGCAGTTTTGACCGCAGGGCTACTATAACTTCCTCCCCCATCTGTCTATCTTCCCATACAATCTTGGACTCTCACATGGCCCATCGGGGTAAGGAAAGCTGCCACCACCCCAGCCTACTGGTCCCACAAAACACCCCGTGACCTTCATCATTTCTCTCCATCTATTGACATCCATGCCAATGTATAGCATGGACTTCTTCTGAAGTCTGTGCTATTCTCTGAGTAGGCTCCATTCTCAAAGTGCTTTGGAAGCCTCTTTCTCCAAATCACAATTTGGTGAGCAAAGCATGATGTCTGAGTTAGAAACCACTTTGCTCAACTACTGAGATTCTGGTCCCAATTGTGAGTTGAGGACTACCTGTATAGCATCTCTACTCACTTCCTCCAGGCAATATCTAGAATCACTTAAGCCCTTGCAAGGCTCCATATCATCATTATTTAGTCCATTCCCTGTTAGCCAGGTAGGCAACAATAAGGTAAGACTGAACCACCATTTGGGAGGCAGGGTCTACTTGCAGAACTTGATAAGTTCTGAAATGAAAAGGTTTGCCTTCTCAGCCATTCTTTCTTTCCAGCTTTTCTTCTCGCAAGGTTAGGTATCTCAAATGGGTCAAATTTACTGCAGTTAGATGTTACCAAACACAATATGGTAGGTGGACTTAGTTAAAAGCTATGCCTGATTAGTATTCATTGGCTTAAACTAAATTGTGTGGATCGCCTGATCCTTTTTTGTCTCTGTATATATATATATTTGTCTCTATATATACACACACAGACACACACTCATTGATCAAACGTTTTGACTGATAGTTGAGCCAGCTCAATTCACTAATGTAGAAGTCAAAGATACAAAAATAAAGACAGAATTTTAAAGAGCATATGCTGAATTTTCTAATAAACTACATATCATTGCAAATGTATTTGGGTTATGCACTGTTATTGCAAACACAATTACTGCCAAATGGCCAATCATGAACATCAATGCATTATATGCATTTTTTCTCTCAAGGAAAATTAGTTCTGCGTATGCAACAGCCCTTGATGCTGTCCAAAGTAATGAGATTGCAACAGAGAGAATTTCAGGAGGAAGAATTCCAACACAGCTGGGGCTGATGAGATTAGGGGAAATGGCTTTAGAGTCTAACTTAATACTAGATATGCAAAGACTTCCTCTAGATATTGTGCAAATAGATATTGTGTACAGTTTGTTATTAAAGCTATCACAATTTATTGGACAACAACCAATGCATCATACCCTTCAGATGAATCTATTAAATAAAATACTAAAGATCATTCATTTATTATTTGCCAATGTAAAATGTCAATGTAAATTTTTTTTTACAAATGCAACTTGTGCATCTTGCCTAATTATGGTAACGAATGACTAATGCAGTATTAATTTTTGTTGTTAAACAAACAATGGCTTGAAATTATCACTGTGGTGGCAATAAACTGTTCCTGATGAGGTAATTTAAAAGACAATGTTCAAGGCTGGAGAATAATTGCCACATGAACACAAGAAAGTGGATTTTTTTTCAGTAGAAAAAGGCAGGCTCAGCTAGAGGCAAACAAACACATAACATTAAATGTGAGGTTAGAGCTGAAAATGCACCTTCCCTGCCATGAAAACCAAAGGCTTTAATACATGAATGAGTGTTCAAACTGCTCTCTTCCCACCGTGTTTGATTTCTCTTTAAGTTGTATTCTAGCGGCACCGATTTTGAGAGGCTACATCAAACAAAATGATGATTTTCTGTGTATGAAACTGTTAATTTTACTCACAAGGGTAACACTATTCAAGAGATCTTAAGCCCCTGTCACACTGCACCAACGGATGCAAAGAGGATGTAAAGCGGACAAAACAGCTTGCCATCCGTTGGTTAACGCGATGTATCCATTCTGTACTCATTGCCTCCGTTTTGCTTCCTCTCTATCCATCCAGCATCCGTCTATTAACATTGCATCTGCTCAGAAAGTTTTGAGCTGCTCAAAACTTTTGCGTGGAAAATGTATCCAATTCGTCCATTCTGCATCCGCTAAGCAATTCCACAAGGCATCATTCTGCATCCGTTACGCATCTGCTATATCCGCTAGGCATCCATTCCGCATCCGCACAACTCGCATCCGCTCGGACGCAGGGAGGAAGCAGAACGGATGCCAGAACGGATGCAGAACGGATGCAGAATGGATGCCTAGCGGAAAGCAAAGCGTTTAAAAAACGGAAAAAAACATTCACAGAGGGGACCTATCTCGGATATTAAGGATGTCTAAGAGGATGCCGAGAGGATGCCTGAGGTGCCAAAGGGACACCTATACTGCCTATAGGGGAAGCAACTCGTCTGCATCTCACTTTCAGCCAACAGCCCAGCTGTGCAGACCCTCTGCAGCCTTCATCTGACTCTTCTGCTTCCACAGCATCCAGTCATGTTCCACCGTGGATTGTAACACAGTCCTTTTGCAGCCACCATCGTTCTCCAACAGTGCGAAGCCATCTACAGGCTCTGTGAACTCTACTACAGGAAGAAAAAAGAGCGGCCAAGAAGCGTCTGGGTCCGAAGATGGATCGGAGAAGAGCAGAGTACGGACTGTACAACAAGCTGATGGTGGAGCTCAGGAACGAAGACACTCGGGCATTCCAGAACTTCATGAGGATGCCTCCAGCCATGTCTGACGAAATTGTGCAGCGGCTGACACCAGGTTGACCAATGCAAACACCAACTTCCAGCCCAGCTGGACCTGGGCTCAAAGGTGGCACTCACTCTGTGCCACCTGGCCTCAGGGACCACCTACAGGAGCATGCAGTACGGCTGGAGGGTGCCACATAACACCATCAGCATTGTGGTCAGAGAAGTGGTGCAGGCCATCATCGAAGAATACATGGAGGAGCTCCTCCAGTGCCCCTCCACTGAAGAAGGATGGAAGAAAGTTGCAGAGCAGTGGTATCAGAGGTGGAACTTTCCCCACACTGTTGGAGCATAGATGGCAAGCACGTGGCCTGCAAAGCACCAGCAAACTCAGGGTCCACTTATTTCAACTACAAGGGCTTCTTCAGCATCGTCCTCTTCGCCATGGTCGATGCTGACTACAAGTTCATGTACATCGATGCTTCAGGCAACGGTCAGCTTTCAGATGCCCAGGTATACAATGCCAGTCACCTCAAGGAGGGCTGGAACGTAACCTCATCGTGGGCTTCCCAGATCCAGACCCCCTGCCCAATGTCACGCAAGATGTGCCCTATTTCATCGTGGGGGATGACGCCTTCTCCCTCACAAACCTACCTCATGAAGCCCTACACTTCCAGAACTCCTCACCGTAAAGAGAGGATCTTCAACTACAGGCTGTCCAGGGCAAGGCGGGTGGTGGAGAACATCTTTGCATCCTGGCCAACAGGTTCCAGGTACTTCTCACCACCATGCAGCATCGCCCAGAAGACCGTGAGGAGGATCATGGAAGCTTGCTGCATCCTGCACAATCTCATGCGCACCACTACCACAGTCTTGCAGAACAGGCCTCGTGGACCTCCCACAAGGCAATGGGACATGGAGCCTGGGGAATGGAGCAAGGGCAAAAACCTGATAGACACTCAGGATGTGCAAGGCCCCAACAGAGCCTCATGTGTAGGGAAGAAGCAGCGCAACTTCCTGAAACACTGGTGGCAACTCCCCAGCTGGAGCAGTGGCGTGGCAAGACAGGATGATAGATGATTAATGAGATGCTTCCTTCAGCCTGTCTCATCACACTGATGAAATTGGGCCATGTATTGGGGGTGGACCCTACAATGATCAGGGCATTTAATAAAAGAGTTGTGTTTGTGTTGACATGTGTGGATGATTATACATTGTTATTGATAATAAAGGGCCATAGGTGTGGACCTGGGAGGGTGGACCATACAGTCCCACTATGCTTTCACTGGAGGTTTAATCTATCCCACAGCTATACCCATCCAACGGAATCCCTGCTCATTCCACAGGTATCCCTGCCCACCGCCACTGCTATCTTAACCCATCCCACAAGCATGCAAAAGGCTTAAACCAATTCTAAAAGTTTCCACCAAGACTTTATTAAAAAAAAAGAAAGAAGCAAGTGTGTGAATCAAAGATAGACTTTATTGAACAAGAAGCTATAAAACAAAAATGACCACTAGTCAAGTGTCCAAATAAAGTCCACAAGGTAGCCAGCCAGCCAGTTCTGGCAACTTCCTTTGGTCACTCGGAGGTGTGCCCAGTCTCAGGGTGAAGGTCCAGGTGCTGTGGAGGTGGGTGCTGCTGGGAGTGCTGGTCTGAAGCACCACTGGGTGCCTGGCCCCGAGAGGACAACAGGTGATGGTGTGTTGAGAAAGCTCTCGGACAGCTGGCTCAGACCCGTGATGCTGAGAGTTCCCCTTCCTCCATGCCAGGGGTTTCAGCCCCAGTACTGATGACAGATGTACTGAGCCCGGGCTTGGCTGTGGGGTGGAGGAAGGAGTAATTGTAGTGGGCTGTCTGGTCTGCAGCTGGGTGAGGACTGGCGTGGGTGTCATCGGTGGTGTGGGTGGCATCGCTGTCATCGTGGCATCAGTGGCGTGGCTGTATCGGTGGCATCAGTGGAACTGGTGGCAACGGTGTCGTCAGATGACTCTGTGCCTGGACTGGGAAGGGCTGCTGCCTGTGCTGCTGGACCTCCTGGTAGCCGTAGCCCTGGTAGGTGAGGCCTGTGGGAAGCCTTGGTATGGGAGGGACATCACCTGGGGTGGAGGACAGACCTGGACTGGGTGGGAGCAAGATTCCTCTGGGTCTGGAGGGTTGTGAAGCAGCTCTGTGATCTGGTCCTTCACCACCTGGTACTGGGTTCCGCCATGTCCCTCAGGGCCTGGTTGACATAGGTGAGGAAGGGCTTGCGGTTGGAAGATGAGGAGTCGGTGTGGACCAGCTGAGAGAGGAGGTCTATGCTGGTGCAGATGTGTGTCCCTGATCTCCAGCAGGACAGTGTGCACTGCCCCTCCTGCTGTCTGGCTCTCTGCCTTTCTGTGGAGGTGGAGCTGGGGGGTGGATGCGGTACGGCTGTGGTGGACGCGATGTCTCCTTTCTCCACCACAAACCAGGGAGTCCTCCATGCACTCCACCACGGTTATAACACCTGTCCGTGGGTTCTCTGCCGTGGCACGTCCACAGAAACCTGCCTGGAGACAGGGACTGACTCTCGGCCGGAGGAGGACTGGCTCTCAGCGGGCTGCTGGAGAGAGAGGGTAGACAGAGGGCTCCTGGTGCTCCTTGGTGGCGGATCTCACCCTCCAGGAAGCTGCACCTGGCCATGACGTAGGGTCTCTGTCTGTCAGCTTAACCGTGGCCTGGCCAGATTTCTTCAGGTGCAGCTTCCCGTACCAGGTGTGCATGTGCTCCACAGCCGAGGAGCCACCTCCGAAGTGTAGCCCAGGCTTCCCCCTTCTCTCTCCAAGCAGCATGCTCCCTCTTGTGTCCCTGTACAGCCGGTGTCCCTTCTGCCACAGATAGTCATTCTCTCTCCAGCCACTCCAGCACCTCATCCTCGTGTTCCTCCTCAATAAAGTACTGCCCGCCTCTCCCGTTGTTGCATATGCCTCTTCTCCCTTTGGCAGGACCAGATGGGCCCTCATCAGAGGGGCTCCCAGGTAGTAGGGGCTGCTCCTCCACACCAGCAGCAGCAGCAGCAGCAGGATCATCATCATCATCATCATCACACCATCATCATCATCATCATCACCAGCAGGATCATAATCATCATTATCATTATCATCAATCAGCCAGCAGCAGCAGGATCATCATCTCATCAATCATCAGCAGCAGCAGCAGCAGCAGCAGCACCAAGCAGCACCAGCAAGGACCAGGATCAGCAGCAGGCAGAGTCAGCACCAGCAGCGCCAGCAAGACCTGGAGCACGAGCAGCAGCAGCACACGAGCAGGACTAGGAGCACGAGCAAGACCAGGAAGCACAAGCAGGAACGAGCAGGACGAGCAAGTCCAGCAGCACGAGCAGGATGACCAGGACCAGCAGCAGCTTCAGCAAAGTATGCAGCAGAAGCACCACCGCCAGGAGCAGCCTTCAGCAGAGTACGGAGCAAAAGCACCACCGCCAGGAGCAGCTTCAGCAGAAGCTCCAGCACCAGAAGAGCGAGCCCAAGCAGCAGAAGCCCCAGCAGAAGCAGAGTCAGGGACAGGGGGCGGGAGGTGGCCTGTCCCTCTTGCCAGGGATGGCGGCAGGTTGCTGAGGCTTTCGCTTCTTCCCCATGGTTGTGGGGTTGCTGGCTGGCAGGGAGGCTGGCAGGGAGGCTGACAGGCACCAAGGCTGTCAGGAAGGCTGTCAGGAAGGCTGTCAGAAAGGCTGGCAGACAGGCACCAAGGCTGGCAGGCAGACTGGCTGGCAGGGAGGGCTGGCAGGCACCAAGGCTGCAGAAGGCTGGCAGGAAGCCTGGCAGGCAGGCAGGCAGGCCACCAAGGCTGGCAGGCAGACTGGCTGGCAGGGAGGCTGGAAGGCAGGCTGGCAGCAAGGCTGGCATGCAGGCAGAGAGCAAGGCTTGCAGGAGGCTGGCCAGGAGGCTTGGAGGCAGGCGGGCAGGAAGGCTGGCAAGCAAGGCTTGCAGGCAGGGCAGGCAAGGACTCGATGTATCCGCAGCAGGTCTTTCCTCCGAATGCTGGCCACATGCGAGCTGTTCCCTTTATATCCACGTGGCTTATGCAATGCATCCCCCCGCATGCGCAATTAACGCTCGGCATCCATCTCGGCTTCCGCTGTGCATCCGCTAGGCTTCCGCTTGCATCCGCTTCATGCCGCGGCGGCATCCGCTCTCGCATCCGCTTCATCTGTTCCGCGTCCGCTTTGCTGAGCCCCTGGAAGCCCTACGAATGTGCCATTCACTCCCATCCGCTTCCATCCGCTGGCTTCCATTCCGCATCCGCTTTCCATCCACCCTGCGTCCTCCCGCGTCCGTTCCTTTCCATGTTATCCGCTCCGGTTATGCAAATTTTTTGCCCCTTTTGAGAAGCAGATAACAACGGGATTGGAACATTTTGGGCTCGTGTTCGTTGTGTCCTTTTTACTAACGTTTTGCATCCGTTGGGCAGTGTGACAGGGCCTTTAAGTGTCACAAACTGATACTGTAGCTTAAGAAAGCTTTCTTGCATTTTTCATTAGAGGGCTAGAGGCAAGGCGATCACCTTGAAAACAGGCAGGTCTGAAGTGAAGCAGGAAAGAAAATGTACATTCTGACACTTTGGGAAATGGCTGGTATTTACCTGCCAGATTCCATCTGGCAAAAACTCAGTATGAACAAATGAAATTAGCTGCTGCCTCCTCCTCCTCCTCCTCCTCCTCTTGCAAATATCCATTCTCATTTATTTAATGATGCTGTGAAGTAATAACAAAGCTTATCCTGTAAAGTGTTGAAGATAGAGAAGTAAAGGTTGTTATTCAGACATCCAGTTAAACCAAATTTCCCAAACTTTTTAAATTTGAAATTTCCCAGCCAATAGCACCATTGATCATTCTGGTTGGGTATCTTGACAATTACAGTTTCAATATTCGCCCTCAAATACCAGGTTTCAGGAGGTTTCTCCAAACCAGGGCTTTATATGTCACAAGTTACAGCAAATCTCAAACCTCTATTCCTGCTCTCATGAAAAGATCTTGAAGAGAAGTAGGGCTTGTTATGTCATTTAACTGTGGCTTGTTATGTCTTCTAAAGTGTGGCCAATGTTTATTATGGTTCCTTTGAAAAAAACCCCTGAACCTATTATTAAAATGTAGTTATGGGGTTTAGGAAATACTAGAATCAAGAAGAAACAGAAACCAAAGCTGCCATAATCTTCCTTACTATTAAGTTAGAAAAAAAAGATGGGTGGGAAAAATGCAATCTGGATGTTCTGAGACTTACAATAAGTGGGATGTTAAAACTGGGATTCAAAGACCAAAAATTAAAAGTAGGAAACAGCAACATTATTCCCCTAGTCCTACATGGAAGGAATAGAAAGAAATGTGTAAATAGAAATAAAGCAACTATGTATTTCCCTTTTTTAATATCTATCCAAAAAAAAACAACCTTCTAATTCAATACACATCTGAATTTCATGTGAGTATTCTAAGAAGTTAAATCAGGGCAACTGATAAATATCATAAAATTATATTTTATTATTATATTGTTATTATCTTACATTATGTTTATTATGTTATGTTATGTTTGTTATGTTATATTATACTATTATATTATATTACAAATACAAAGCTAGTTGATCAACCAAATTGATGAATATACATCAGTGTATTCTTCACACCAAGTTAAAGAGAAGTATCAATGGCACATTAGAAGTGCTGATCAACATGTTTATAAATGAGAAATATGGAAAGATAAACAAAGAGGGGAAGAAATATGGATAGAAAAAATATATGAAGAATTGGAAGTGTTGAATATGTTCAGTCTGAAGAAGAGAAGACTGTGGGGTAGCCTTCATCTGTTTGTTACTTTGGCTTACAAGACCCACTTTGGCTTTACTTTTAAACTACACAAAGGTATTTGATGAAGAATTTAGTTTTCAGACATCCTCTTCCCCCTTCCCTCTCTCTTTCTGTACTTTCCATCCATCAATTCATCCATCTATCCATCCATCCATCCACCCACCCACCCACTTTCCTATCCCATTCTGACTATAATCCCGATGATTGCACATAAATGCTCAGAACTGTCCAGAAATCAAACCACAGTTCATCAGCACCCTGGATAGCTCAACATACTCCTAACCCTCCCCAAACAAATCAGAAATATTTTTATGAATTAGTATTTTTATTGAGACAAATTTTGAAAATTTCTGTAGATACTAGAAAAACTCTGTTGTATTGTCCAGTAGTATAATTAATTACATGCAACCCTTGTCAGATAGGGAATGTTAAACATTTATTTATTTCAAGTATAACATGACTACCATTAGAGAATATTTGTAGCTCAGGATTGAAATCAGGGGTCCTTGGTGCTCTCTGAGCTTGATTATTTTCTTGCAGATGTTTCATTACCTAAATTAGGCAATACCACCAGTGCTAGTAAGGAGTGGGGTTTGCTCTCAGTTTATATTTTAGTGGTTTTCTCTGTCAGTATTGGTGGGGACAGTCTTAGAAGTTCTTTGGTTGGGCGATTGGAGCATAGATTAACTCCAAGATTAACTTCAGACAAATAATTAATCATTAACATCAGTAAACAATCAATCAAGGAACTGTCAAAAAAGCCAACAGTAAACAGCCCAACCAAAGAATCTCTAAGACCACCAACAGTGAAAAGACAAGCCACTACAACAGTGGTATCAAACTCAAGAACCATGGGCCAGATTTGGCCCATGGGATGCTTAGATCTGGCCTATGAGGCCACCCTGGAAATAGCAAAGGAGCTGCCCATGGTGCCTCTACCAATTGTTTTTGCTGGCAGAACGCTGCAGGAGGATCCCCCCAGGCCCGCCTAGGCCATCACAAGTGCCCCCTGACACGATTGACATCAGGCTGGCCATGGCCACCTTGGCCACAGCCTCCCATCCAGACCCCCAAGGTCAAATACAACTTTGATGCAGCCCTCAATGAAATCGAGCTTAATACCCCTGCAGTAGAATATAAACTGACAGCAAATAGCACTTCTTACTAGCACTAATGATGTTACTTAGTCTGGATAATGAACCATCTGCAAAAAAATAACCAAGCTCAGAGAGCAGCACCAAGGACAGCTTATAACACAACTAGATTCCAACAGTATTTTTTTTACACTTTTCAAGGGAACAAAATATTCAAACAGCAAATATAACAAACACTGAATTATAAAATATCCTTTAAGGGCTTTTGTCTGGCATCCTAGATTCAAACATACAAATAAACATAATAATAAATACATGCCTGCCTTTGGCTGCTTGCAATATTTGCATTTATTAAAAATATTTTCATTAGATTTCATATTCCCAATTTAGTACAGCTGGAAACATGGGAAAAAGCCATGCAGGAAAAACAAAAATGTTAACATTGTGTATGTGTATTTATTTAGTATTTCCTTTAAGTGTTCCCAAGTGCTTTACCTTTGCATGATCTTTGCAAGCAGCAATATTATGCCCCTACTGCAACTAGGAATGGTGCGGTGGCCTAGAGATGGAGCTCTTGCCTCACAATCAAGAGGCTGTGAGTTCGATCCTAGGCAGAGGCAGATATTTCTCTCTCTGAGCACACTGAGAAGATATCTGCTGAACAAAACTCCTCATTGGTAACAGAAAAAACATTCAGACATTAAAACTCTCTGCCAATTCCATTCACTTGCAGAGACTCCACCCCACAAGGGATTATGGGATTGTTAAAGGAAGATGATGATTACAGTAGGGAAATGAGAAAATAAGAAACAGAGGTAGAAGCTCCATAAAGTCTATTTTCCAACAATACTCTCCAGTGACTGCATAAAATGGGTGAATTTTCTACCTGGTAATGTTCAGTTTCTTTCTGCAATCAGAACTGCTTCATAGCAATTGCTCCATTGTTAAAACTAATTTATAGAAGCTTGTTCTAGGACTGATTACAACTATGAACAATTGATAAACCGCCCCTTAAAATCAAAATCAATTGAAAAATGTGCCAGTTTTAATTTTTCACCTGCCAAGAGAATGAAACATCTCTTTAACAAGCAAGGAAAAAAAGATTAGATTAGATTTACTTCCTAGGAAATTTGAAGCCAAAGAGAACATATAGAACTACAATAACATTCTGGAGGAACAGTTTTCTACTTTAAAGCCTACTTGGAACAGAGAAAGAAACTATCTTAGAGATTTGGGGAGTGTGAATCTTCATCAGTTGGGGAACTAATGAAGCTGGTGCAAACTGGCAAAGGTTTGCAGTAAGAAGCAAGAAAATTGTTTGATGGGAATCTGGGTGCCCAAAATTGATAATCAACAGGATGGGGGATGGGGGAGAACCTTTCAATGTTAAAATAAAGCAGAGGAAATAAGATGATTATGTCATGGTATGAGACAAAGTCTTCCCAGCAGAAAAAGAGAACACCACAAGGAAAGCAGAATTGGGACCTTCTGAAGTAAGATGGGAGGGTCATCCAAAAGACTGAAAGTAAGAAAGGAAGTATAGAGTTTATACTTGGGTATAAAAGGACTAGTGTTCTGGCTAGTAAAAACTTGATTCAAAGACTTGATGCAAGTAGAAACTTGATGCAACTTGTTGACTCAGAGGGACCAAGCTTAGAAAAAATGGCTAGGGAAAAAAAAGGAGATTAGTTTATTTGCATCCCAAAGACATCCCTTCCCACCAGTGGTGGAATTCAAATTTTTTTACTACTGGTTCTTTGGGCGTGGCTTGGTGGGTGTGGCAGGGGAAGGATACTGTAAAATCTTCAGTCAGAGGTGATATTTTCCAGTTCTCCAAACTACTCAAAATTTTTGCTACCGATTCTCAAGAACTGGTCAGAACCTGCTGAATACCACCTCTGCTTCCCATGCCAAAATGAAACAGAGATTTGAAGCAAGGCAAAATGATTACTTGAAGGTAAGAGGAAGTTAGGAGGCAAGTTCAGAAGATGGAAAGGAGATAAAAGATAACATAGTCTAATTAGGAGAATGAATGACAGGCTTGAATGAATGATGGTTTACTTATGAATCAAAGTTAAAGAGAGAGAACACATAGAGCTATTCTCCCTGCTGCTATGCTTGCCTGTAGCTGGGGTCCAAAAAAAGATGGGTCGCAGTCATTTTCCACCTTAGAAGGGAATCACCCACTGTGTTAGCTGGAGTAAGGATTGAGGTCAAGAGGGCAGTAAGCACTCAGTTTACAATGGCCGGAGTAGCAGGTCAGAACTGGCAAACTCCAAAGAGATGACAAGGAGATGTCTGGATTCAAGAGAAGTCAGCAAGGAGATCAAACTCTTTTTTGATGGGTACTTTTTTGCAAGGCAGCTGTGGCTGATCAATTTTGCCAAGGGGAGATCTAGAAGACCTGTGTTGTGGTGGAAAAAGTCCTGACTCTTTGGTGGGGAAAAGTTGGGATGGATTAGGAAGACAATGGACAAGTCTCTGAAGAATGAGATGAGAGTTGAATATTTACTTTTGTGTAAAGTTATTCTTGGATTGCTGCTATACATTTGTATAATTATTCTTTTAATACAAGCAGTGAAGTAGAATGATTCTTTAAATTTCATTCCATGGAAGTAATGAAGTAAAGCTAGTAGTTCATAGATAGAAGTTGAATAACTTCTATCTATGAACTAGAATTAGATCTTACTGGCTCTAAGGAGAGGGGAATGTCCCTTAGAACCCCTTTGAATGGAAAGTTAGCAGTAAGCTCAGTTGAAGAAGTTTGAACAAAAAATCACTAAGAAGCTTGAGGGTGTTCCCTTATGAGAGATCCTTGAATTCAGCCCCTATGGAAAAAAAAACAGTGCTGCTCAAAGACTGGCAGGTCCTTTGACTGCTCAAAGACTGGCAGACAAAGAAAGGCAGGTCCTTTGCATTTATGGATTAATATTTGTGTTTATATGACTTCAAGTCAATGCTGACACCTGGCAACTACCTGGATAAGTCCCTGCAATTTTCTTAGCCCCATTTTCAGAAGTGGTTTATCATTGCTTGTTTCTAGGACTAAGACAGAGTGACTGGCCCAAGGTTACTCAACTGGCTTTGTACCTAAGATTAGATTTGAACTCTCAGTCTCCTGGTTTCCAGCCTGGTACTTTAATCACAGAGAACATCAAATTGGCTCTCCTATCTGCTACCTAGAAGCAAAGGACATTCTCCCATTTCTCCTGAAATTGAAAGTGATTTGTACTTTATGTATAAAAATAGCTGTAAACTTTGGATTAGAGTTAACCCCAATCCTAACCTTCAGCAAGGTTTTGGATTGCTAGTCTTTCTGGCTGAACTGTGTCCCTTAAAGGTAACAGGATTTAATTTTACCTCTATCTGTTAAAATAGATTGTTATGGCTTTTTAAAAATAACTTGGGGGAGGGGAGGGAGAACAATCCTTGGATACTAAATATAAAACATTAACCAGGCTAATTAATCAGAACATTTCAATGCGTAGAACATATGGATTCCCCACCCCCTTTGTTTTCAACGATAGTTAAGTTCACATAAAGAAAATTTAAAAATAAAACTTAAATTTGAAGAAGCATAATCAAACTGCACATTTCTGTATCAACAATCAACACATTGACACCTATTTAAAACAGACCAAGGATAAATATAGTTACCTCAAAATGTTACAGAATCATGCAGGAAGCAGTTTAGCTTTTTCTGCAAGGGAAAACAAGTGCCAGACATAACACACACTGTTTCTCAAAGCCTAAAAACTATGATTAAAAATGATTTTTTTAAAAACCAACACACCCAAGTTGAGTAATTGATTCCCCTCAAATAATAAGCTGAAGGGTTGCTGGCGTGCCTGGGCTATCATAATCTCCATTCCATTAAATCTAATTGCTAGGCAATGGCAATTTTCAGTTGATGTATGTGAAAAAGAAACAATTCTATGTAAATTATACAAGCTTCAAGCCAGCACACAATAGGAAGCTGATTTCCTTTCATCTCTTTCCTCTCAGGGAGGGCTTTGACCAAGTTCCACATTGTTTGCAATGAACTTTAACAGTTGTATTTGAAGGATGGTTTCCTATCCTCCTTCAGACAAAAGGCTTATCCAGCCAATAAATTCCTATCAATGGTTACCCTTTTGGAGCTTTGGTTAGCTTTGTAAGAAGCTCCACAGACAAGGGTTGGTGGAAAGCAACCAGGATGATTAGGGAACTGGAGACTAAAACTTATGAAGAACAGTAACAGGAATTCGGCATGGCTAGTCTAGTGAAGAGAAGGACCAGGGGGGACATGATAGCAGTCTTCCAATATTTGAGGGGTTGCCACAGAGAGGAAGGGGTCAAGCTATTTTCTAAACCACCTGAAGACCAGACAGGGAACAATAGATGGAAACTGAGCAAGGAGAGATTTAACCTGGAAATAATGGAACACCTTACCCTCGGAAGTTGTGGAGGCACCATCACTTGAGACCTTCAAGAAGAAATTGAACTGCCATTTGTCAGAAGTGGTGTAGGGTCTCCTGCTTGGGGAGAGGGTTGGACTAGATGACCTACAAGGTCCCTTGCAACTCTTTTTTTTTTTTAAATAAAGTTTTATTTGGGTTTTCACACATACAAAATACAAGTAAAACATCTTTTTTGAAAAT
>BHFT01021812.1:0-112441 GCA_004320025.1 Laticauda laticaudata
CTTTCTTTCTTTCTTTTTTCTTTCTGTCTTTCAATGGAGATCTAAACAGGGAGCGACAAAAGGGAGCTGAAAGAAAAAAAAATGCTAAAAATTTAGCAAAACACAAAGGGAGGGACAAAAACACATTATAGTCACAAAATGGCAACAGTAACAGGGGGGACACCCCATTTCCTAATTGGGTAGAAATTTATCCCAGTTATCCTGGCTTGCTCCAAAGGGATTGCATAGCCTATCATCCCCAGCCAAGAAAAACCTTCAGCTGCTTCCTTATGTCCACCCAACAGGGGTGTTGCTGAGTGTTCGGGTTTTCGTTTCCTGGGGGGAATCAGCAAAGGGGCTCCTGGCACCCTTGCTAGGAACCTGTTCAGATGCAACACCCTTGACCTGACCCGGGTTTTCCTTCCATCCTGTTGTGTGTTTTGCTTTGAAGGCGCTGCAGACATTTTGCCTGCAGGCATATTCTGGGCCAGGAGTTATCTGAGGTTTGAACCACTTTAAATACTTGGCAATTACACCCGGAAGGTAAACCACAAATGTCTGCCAAAGAGGCCCCAGGCTTTGCAAAAAAACATGCCTATAAGTGCCCCCCACCCTCTTCCTATTTTTGCTGGAACAGTCTCCTAATGAACTGTTGACCTGGCTTTTGACAAACACAATCCTTTGCTTTTTCCGCTTTTCGTTTTTTTTGTCAGAAAAAATAAATCAAAAACTTTTATCCTTCTCCTCCTCCTTCTCTTCCTTCTTCCTCTTTCTCCTTCTCCTTCCTCCTTCTCTTTTCTCCTCCTCCTTCCTCCTCCTCCTCCTCCTCCTCATCTTCCTCCTCCTCCTTCTCTTCCTCCTCCTCCTTCTTCCTCTTCCTCAACCTTCCATCCTTCTGAGGTGGGTAAAATGAGGATACCCAAATTGATTGAGGGTTGTATATACAATAAGTCTAATGCTTTTGCAAGGTTGGCTGAAATTATACTCATCTTGGCTCTGGGTTTGATTTTGAGCTGGTGGCAGCTTGAGCTGTGATTTATCTCAATGGGGGGAAGTGTAACCCGAGAGCGTCCCTTAAATGTCAGAAGTGTAAATATGGACCAAGGGGGAGTAGCTGAGTGGAGTGAGCAGCGGCCAGCCCATCCTTCTGCTGACATCCTTTGCCTCCAACAGCTGCCCATCTCCTTGGCAGAGCCAGTGTGGGAAGTTTGGCTCCTCTTTCACTCAGTTGCTGCCCTCCTTCAGCAGATGAAAATCTCCTGGGGGGTGGGGGGATGCAAACTTAGATGGTGTGGAGGAGGGAGGGGAGTGTAAGTCTCGAAAGCTAATGCCCCAAAGTCCTTTTTTTTACGACCCTGCATTTGCTGTGCAGCGATGACCGATGACCGACTGACTGGCAGTGAAGTCCATGGAGACAATTGCATTCCCAGGTTTTTTATTTTAATTCAAGAGGAGGGTGATAATTTTTTTAAGATGAGGTTTTAATTGTTCCTTGTTGGGAAAAAAAAAATAGCCTTCCTTCTTTCTTTCCTCCCTCCTTCTATCCCTCCCTCCCTCCCTCCTCCTTCTCTCCTTCCTTCCATCATAACTATTTCCTTCCTTCCTCTGATCATAACTAGTTTCCTCCCTCTGTCCCTCCTTCCTTCTGCCTTCCTTCCTTCCTTCCTTCTTTCCATCATAACTAGTTTCCTTCCTTCCTTCCTTCCTTCCTTCCTTCCTTCCTTCCTTCCTTCCTTCCTTCAAACATAACTAGTTCCCTCCAGGGATGGGATTCTACCAGGTCGCACCTATTTGCTAAAACCGGTTGTTAGTCTTCTAAGCAGTTTGAAGAACCGCTTGTTAGAAGAAATTACAGGGCTAATCCTGTAAGGAAGGCAGGAAGGAAACATTCTGGTGTTGCTTATGGAAACTGCCTCTCCATTATCCCTTATTACATTCTTGGCAGGACTAGACTTGCTGTCTCAGGAACTTCTCTGGAGTGTTTTTTCCCTCCTTTGTGAGTAATATTGAGTTGGCCATGCCCAGCCAATAACATGACCACCAAGCCATGTCCACTCAGTCACATGACCACCAAGCCACGCCCACCAACTAAGCCACGCCCACAGAACCGGTTGTTAAAAAATTGAATCCCACCCCTGGTTCCCTCCCTCTCTCCCTCTTGCTCTCCTCCCTTCCTTCTTTCCATCATAACTAGTTCCCTCCCCGTCTGTCCTTCCTTCTGCTCTCCCCCTCCCTCTGTCTCCCCCTCCCTCCCTCTTTCTCCCTCTCTCCTTCCCTCCCTTTCTGATTACATTTTCCCCTGTCCCTTTCTTTCATTAAAAAAAAATAATCTGTAACACACAATGTTATTTAGCCTCTCTACTTCTGCCATTGATATTATTGGGAGAAAAATAATACCCCCTCCCTGTAAAACCACCTACATTATTCCCACTATCCTTAAAATGGGATTTGCATCTCTGCTTTGATAAGCCCCTGTTTAGTCAGCCTTGTTCTAAGGTGGTTCAGAAGGTGCCTCGGTGGATCAAAGACAGTCAAATAGCCAAGAGACGATCCAAATGAAGAGAGAGAAAGACAATGAACACCTTGAACCAAATCCATTTCCACGTGATTTATATGTGGTCAGGGAAACATCCTTTCTTGAAGGATACAGAATTTAACAAAACCAAGCTATGCCACATTCTCCTCCTTTTGCAAATATTTGAGAGGGAGAAATGCAATTATGAGGCAGCCCTGCAGCCATTAACCCCCTTTCTTTGATTCAGTATTTCTTGCTTGCACACTGAACCTTTTCTTTAAAAAACAAAAACTGCATTAACAATCCTCAAATTTGAACAATCCTTCACATTCTGAATTTATTTATTTATTTATTTATTTATTTTTTAAAAAACTTATCTCTATAACTCAAAGGGGAATTACATGGCTGGGGGGAATTCTAGGAGTTGAAATCCACAAAAATCTTAAAAGTTGCCAAAGTTGCATCCATCCTTGCTTTAAACACATGGATTTTTATTTATCTATTTTTTTGCAATTCAACATCATTCCCAATTCTGGCAAAACCTTCTGTTGAGTTCCATTTTTTTCCTTTCCCCAGGTGAGTAAACGAAGCTGTGGATGTTTGCAGGTGTAACCATAATAATGACCCCTGCAGCAGGAAGGGGGCTCCCTCTCTAGCCCCCCCAAAGACCCCCATTCTCTCCATTAATCTGACTCTCTGGGTGGTCTCCATCAGCCCCTCGAAGATTATGGGAAACCCATAAACGGAGTTGCGCTAATGCTTACATACAAGTCATCCATCAGGGTCTTTTGACAAGCTTTCCATTACATAACATAACTGCACATGTCCATTAGCATCAATCTGCCTGACAATGTGATGTGCAGAGATTACCTTAAAGGGACACGGCTGGCCTGCCTGTGTGTGTGTGTAACTTTAGACCCCTGCTTCAGGCCTAGTGAGGAGGGGGTGCTCGAGCTGGGGAGAGGAGACAAAATGGAATTGGGGAGACCCCCAAACCAAGGGTATTTGTGGAAGCCTGGCTCAAGCTGTTCCAGACTTTGAGGCTGGAGTTGGAAAGGGGGCAGGTTGGGAGAGCTGCCTAGTCCTTGACTTATGAACACAATTGCAACCAAACCACTATTGCTCAGTGATGTGGTTGTTGAGTGAGGCCTCCCCTCCTCTCTATGACAGCCACTCAAATACTGGAAGCCTGTTGTCATGTCGCTCCTAGTCCTCCTTCTCTTCGACAAATTAGACAGAGCCAGTTCCTGCAACTGGATGGAAGACGTGGATGGAAGCTCATCAAGGAGAGATCCAACCTAGAACTAAGGAGAAATTTCTTGATGGAACAACTAAATTGTGGGATTGTTTGCCTTCAGAAGTAGCGGCTGCTCCAATGCTGGAGGTTTCCAAGAAGAGATTGGACAAGGATTTGTCTGAAATGGCATAGCTTCTCCTGCTTGAGCAGACGGCTGGACGAGAAGACCTCCAAGGTTCCTTCCAGCTTCTACTCAACTCTCTAAATCAGGGGTCTTCAAACTTGACAGTTTTAAGACTGGTGGACTTCAACTCTCAGAATTCCTCTTCCAATGATGTTAGCTCAGGAATTCTGGGAGTTGAAGTCCACCAGTCTTAAACTTGCTAAGTTGGAAGATCTTTGCTCTAAATGGTTAGCAACTCCTGCTTGAGCAGGGAGCTGGACTAGAAGACATCTAAGATCCCTTTCAGTTTCTACTCTACTCACTACTCACTTCTCTTCTCTTCTCTTCTCTTCTCTTCTCTTCTCTTCTCTTCTCTTCTCTTCTCTTCTCTTCTCTTCTCTTCTCTCCTCTCCTCTCCTCTCCTCTCTTTGGTTATTCAACTGTCCATCATGCAATGCAGCCTCCAGCCCCTTAACCATCTTCTCTGCACTCTTTCTAGAGTCTCAACATCTTTTTGGTATCACGGAGGGCCAAAACTGGATTCCGTCTTCCAAGTGCAATGATACTGGTGCAGCCTCAAGCTACTAGTACTAACATGGCAGAAGGCATCTAGTGTAAGCACCTCCCCAATTTAGAGGAAACCTTGATTGTATTTGGGAGACTTAAAAATATTTTTCTCTCCAAATTCAAGCTTGTGCTAGAAGAACCCAACAATCGGTGTCTTGTCTACCCCAAATGCCTTGTGTTTGTGTGCGGAAAGGATCTCTTGATCAGATAGGCCTCCAGATACTGACACTGAGTTGTGTGTGTGTGTGCCGATGGGGGTGAAGGGGTGGACCACACCAGGCAGAATCTCAACCCAGCTCCATAATTAAACCCTCCTTGTCCTTTGCCGGAGAGCTTTTTGACACACACAGTCGAAAAACAGTTATTATGACATCCAATTCCAGGTGGCTACAGCAGGGGTTTTTTTTTGTTTTGTTTTTAGTGTTTGTCTGCAATGGGCACCTCTTCATGTTGTCAAGGCAATGATAATGGAAAGGGGGAAAGCTGACACCTCAAGAGCTTTCTACTAGGGCTTGATTAAATACCTGGCAGGCAGGCAGGGGGTAGGGAGCAAAGGTTGCCAACTGACCAGGGAGATCAACAACAGACGGATTGCAGAGAGGTTGCCAAAATATTGCTGCTTTTGGAGCGTTGCAGAGCAGGGTCTGTTTTCCTTCTCTTGCATAAATCCAATCCATTTCTTTTCTTTTTTTTTTAAATCAAAGCTGTTTATTGTAGCCAGTTCGCACCTTAGATGAATCCTTCGAAGCCTTTCTGGTCCTCAACATAACGACCACAAATAGGGCCCCACATTTCTGTCACTAAGCGAGATAGCTGTTTGGTGCAGGGTGCCCCATTTAACGACCTTTTTTGGCCACATTTGTTCAGCGAATCATTGACATTGCTTGTCAGAAGGTGACCCCCTCCCCAGGACACTGCCACCGTCATAAATACAATTCAGCTTTCCAAGAGTATGAATTTTGATCATCTGATGGTGGGAGATGCTTGCAAAGGTCGTAAGCAGAAGTTTTTGGCCCTTCCAAAATTAGTGGATTTGTATTTTTATTTGGCTATATTTTAACAGATAATAGATAATCAGAGTTGGAAGGGACCTTGTAGGTCATATAGTCCAACCCCCTGCCCAAGCGGGAGACCCTACACCATTTCTGACAAATTTTTGTTTCTAATTAAATTGGCTGCCCCTATTTGTTTCTTGCAAATCTAGCCTTTCTCTTCTCCTTTGGAACTGTGCAATGAGAGGCAACTGGACTGCAATCAGCAAGAGAGAATTATTTGTGCGTGGACATGCAGCTTGTGTGTGTGTGTGTGTGTGTGTGTGTGTTGGGGTTTTATAGAGGTAGATGCCCACTAAGTCTTGCAATCATTACAACTCTGGTTTAATTTGCAGCTGTGGAGAGAGGCGAAAAAGCCAACATGGGGGAACTTGACTTGCAGATATAAGCTGAAGTCGCTGTAAGATTTATTGATTACGGCTTGTCGTGACAGCCTGTCTTCAGTCCGTAAATTTACAGCGTGCCACTCTTGTATTTTCGGGCCATAAATTGCAGGTAGAATCAGGTGTTGCTGAAAGAAACTGGGGGAAAAAAAAACACCACTAAATGGGTCCGAATTGATCTGTAAATCGCTTTTCTGATGATGAAGTTTAATGATTAGGTGTGTTCTTTCTTTCTTTCTATCTCAAACACATATTCAGGCACATTTTCTAAAAAGTTCACACGCCAACAGGAACTAGAAATCTGCTGGAGCAGAAACCATCAGAAATTGTACGCTTATTTACATTATGATGAGGGCTATTTTTCTTTTCTTCTTTTGTAATATTTTTTAAAAAAGATAAATCATAAGGTGGTAAAGATATTGGCGACCAACTCAGAAAATTGCAAAACTTTTTTTGTTTTGTAAAAGCCACTTGGGCTCCTCAGCTTGAAACGATCCTTTTATTAATGATACAGTGAGCATTAATTGTATTATCGGTAGTCCTAAGCATTCCAGTGGAACAGCTATGGGGGAATTTTAATCCTGGGAATTTTTTTTGTGGGACAGCAAAGTCACTTGATCAAAAAATAAAATAAAATGAAAACCTCATAACTCAGAAATCTAGCCTAGCAGGGATAAACAAATTGTCTCGACATTCAGGCTTTTTAAGGTCTGGAGGAATTGAGAATTTTGTGTCTGTGTGTAGGGGGGGCACATTTTGTGTCTCAGATTTCCATGCCTGTAAGGCTGTGTGAATTTTTAAAAACAACTCTTTTATCTTTTTTTATAAAAAGTATATAACTTAATAAACAAATAATACAAACGTAATTAACTTGCGTGTTCAACTATAAGGGAATCTGAATTAAGTCAGACACGGATTCTAATTTTTTAAGCTCATCGATTTAATAAATAAAAATGTCAGTTAAAAGCACCGAAGCACGCAGACTGCAATATATGTGTGCGAAGGGGAAAATGAACTCTAATTCTTCTTCAGTTAAACATTTACCTTATCAAGGCAGATCCTTAA
This sequence comes from Laticauda laticaudata, assembly GCA_004320025.1. Taxonomy (NCBI): domain Eukaryota; kingdom Metazoa; phylum Chordata; class Lepidosauria; order Squamata; family Elapidae; genus Laticauda; species Laticauda laticaudata. The sequence continues at coordinate 6,962 of BHFT01021812.1, forward strand.
AGACAAATGTAAAACTGGGTAAGGAGAAGTGGGAGAGGGGTTGTTTTTTCAAGAGGTTTTTAAATGATACTTAAAATAATAATAAAAGAAATAAGTTCCCACATATGATTGTGCCACGACTGGGAAACTGTTCTCAGGCAAATGCACATGATTCAAGAAGAATCCCACAGACACACTTAACTTAAAAAAAGAAAACCCCAACTGTGATCAGTAATATTTCCTTGCTGTTATTTTAATACGCCTCTTAGAATTTAACCTTGAGCCCTTATCCTCTCTATCTTTCACCAAGAGGCCTCAGACTTTGAAAACCTGCCAATGTTGCAAAAATCTGGATTTTCCAGTTCTGAGAAAGCAAGTGTGAAATTCTTTTTTTGTCTAAAAGGACAGCAGAAAAGGCATGGAAAAGGCACCGAGGGAAGAGAAGATGGCTCTGTTAAATTTCTTCTTCTTCTCCTTCTTCCTCCTCTTCTTCCTCCTCCTCCTCTCCTCCTTCCTCTCCTTTTCCTTCTTCTCCTTCCTCCTCCTCTTCCTCCTCCTCCTCTTCTCCTTCCTCTTCCCCTTCTCCTCGCTGCAAGGTGGAAAGATTTAAGTCAGGGGTGTCCAACCTTGCCAAAAAACCTGCAGAACTCAAATGCTGGCTGGGGAATTCTGGGTGTTGAAGTCCACAAGTCTGAAAGTTGCCAAAGTTGGGCACCCCAACTGGAGCGAGCAATCTATGACCCAGCCAGTTCTGTTTAAACTGGAAGAAAATACAGGCTTTCCTCAACTTACAACTGTTTGCCAAGATTCCCTTAGCAACCAAAGCAAGAAAAGTCGCAAAATGGGGCAAAATATCACTGAACAAATGTCTCACTTAGTCGCAGAAATATTATGGCTGTACACCAAGGCTTACCTGTACAGGCCGATGGTGAAAGCTCTTATTGTTTCTTGAGCAAAGTCATTTTTTTTAATGGTTCTGCAGCTGAGTTTGTTTTGTTCTTACCTTAAAGCTTGTGATTGTGACATAGCAACCTTTACAAAAAGATAACTGCCAGTATAATTTATTCTCTGCCGGTCTAAACAGGTGAAGAAAGAGGAGCCTTTTTATCTGTGACTTCATGTCTGACCTTTCTCCCGATTGGAGAACCAGCCTGAGGCATGTCCTCTTCTAACGTGGATCAATAGATAAGTTTTCACTTCTTTCTTTTTAAATTCCTGTTCAAGTCCAGATAACCGGCAGGAACACCAGGAAAAATACAACAACCCTGAAACTTTATTCTTAAATTGGTAGAACATTACTAAGGACACTTCATTCAAAACCAAACAGGTGATAGCTTTTAAAACCCCAAATAGCTTGAGGCTGGCTCTTGCGTCAATCTTAAAGCTGTTGAACGCTGATTCTCAAGCATTCCGTTTTCCATTCTGCTCTTGGAGAAGAATTCAGATCTTCTTTTCAAGCCATGGTTTTTTGAGTTGTGATAAGTCCATCTTGTCAATGGTGATTACTCCGTTTCTAATGGTTGGTGTTTTCATTTTAGAGCGCCGTCTGCCTCTAGGGGAAAGAAGGCGGGAAAATGATAAAGCCAATAAAACACATTTTGCTGCATTTCACCAGCCTCCAAAATGGAAAGAAGCCCACAAGGGACAGTCTATTTTTATTTATTTGTTTGTTTGTCAAACATGTACAAGGTAACAAGTATTAGGATGAACATAAACAAGAACGAAGGGAGTAAATACAGATAAATGGGAACAGTAGAACTGGGATGATGGGGCCCACTGGTGCACATATGCACACCCCCCTTAAGGGCCTCTTAGGAATGGGGTGAAGTCCACTGTAGACAGTTTGAGGTTGAAGCTGGAAGGGGTTGACGCTGTAATCATGGAGTTGGGTAGGGCGTTCCACGCGTTGTCTACTCTGCTACTTAAGTCATATTTTCTGCAATCAAGTTTGGAGCAGTTTACCTTGAGTTTGCATCAGTTGTTTGCCCGTGTATTATTTGTGGTTGAAGCTGGAGAAGTCGTTGACAGCAGACGGCGCAATTCCAGATTGTCCAGGCCCAAAATTTTGAGCCTGGAGGCATTGGGGATTCTATTCTGTGTGGAGGAGTGGAGTACTTTTCTCAAGAAATACCTCTGAACACCCTCAATTGTGTTAATGTCCAATAAATAGTGCAGGTTCCTTTCTGAAGTCAGTGCGGTTGGACTTTCTTTAAGTCAGGAGTGGCTTCTTATGACATTCATGGATGCATCTGTGTGATTTTCTTGGTCTTGCTGCCAAAGGAGTTTAATAACAGTAGCTTTCCCAGTTTAGCACTGGGGATGTCTTAGGAAGCCTCATCTCTGAGCAGTTAAGGAAGATGGGAACTTTGCTTGTTAAAGATTAGCCAGATCAGCTCAAGTCTGTAAACAAGACAAGACTTCCTTGTCTTGAGTAGAACTCATTCAAGTTTGTGGAGTTCTCTGGCAATTAGACAGAAGATATGGATGGATGGATGGATGGATGGATGGATGGATGGATGGATGGATGGATTAATGGGATGAGAAAAAGTGATCATAGATGGATAGATGAAAGATGAGAAGAAGACAATAGAGGATGAAACAGGTGAGAAAGAGAATAGGTAATATGGTGGAAAGATATATAGATGAAAAAGATGAGAAAAATAGATCATGAAAGAGATAAGAAAGAAACAGTAAATATATGGTGGATGGATGGAAGCAATGAGAAAAAGATGATGGATGGACAAAAGATGAGAAAAAGAGATAATGAAAGATGAAAAAAGGTCATAGATATATGGTGGATGGATGGATGGAAGAGATGAGAAAAAGTTGGTGGATAGATGAAAGATGAGAAGAAGTCAGTGATGAAAGAGATGAGAAAGAGGCAATGGATATATGGTGGATGGATGGATGGATGGATGGATGGATAGATACAACTTTTCAGTCTAACCTAGTAGTTTCATTCAAGTATTAACCAGCACTAACTCTAGTTAGCTTCCTTGAAATCACCAAGGCCAGCTAGGAGCTGTCGAATTCTTTGCCTCCTCAGCTAACTTGAAGGTTGGGTTCATACAACCTGCCAACCTACAAAGAAAGCTGGATTCAGTCCATATTAAGCAAGCATTTTTCTCTGGTGGGAATCCAGCTGCTAGGGTGAATAATTAAAGTATAGGAACCGAGCAAAACTGAGCACCTTCTCCAAACTAAAATCCTTGAAAGCTGATGTAGAACAAAACAAACACGTCCTGGAAACCTGGCTTTCTACCAAAGGACTGGCTTCTTCGTGAAGCACAGTTGTGCCTTTTAAGTTCACAGCAATGCAAGGCCTTTGGAGGTGTAAAAACACAAAAGAATGAGTCACATGGCTTTGGATTTTTTCCAGCTGCCCTCTGGAATTCTGTAATCAGTCAGTGTCAATAGCGCAGGGTCCGAAACGTAGAAATTCTGCGCCGATGGCTTTGACGTTGGTCAACCTTCTTGGATAGTCAGTTGACGGAGGTTGTTGAGTGCTTTGATTTTAAACTTTTTCCTTCATTCTGAAGACATTTCCAGTGCAAATAGAAGAGAAAGGTAGGAAGGAAAGGTCCTGGAAGATCCTCAGATCCATTTCCTGTCCAACACAGGGATCACTATGGAGATTCTCTGTCATGGTTGTCCTAAAGGTACCTTTTTTGTGTGTGTAATAAATTTTTTATTTTATTTTATGCAAACAATCCATCTTCCTTTTAAACAGTGTGTCATCTGGGTACAAATATCTTGTGCAATAACAATTACAATTAATACATATTCATTGCTATAATCTCAGTACTCTATTCTTACTTTATACTACTATGCATAATATATCTAGTTATTATAAAAAACCTCTTCTTGGCATATTTAATTTTTATTCACATGTTTGCTACATTATTTTTTGCTAGTCTTCTTTAATTTCTAATTTCCATTTTTATTCTCCAGCCATTGATAAAATAGTTCCCATATCATATAGTATTCAGTATGTTCCTTTTCTTTAATTGCAAGTGTTAAAGGTGCTTTTTCAGGAGTTAACTGGACATTCTTGCTTTTTTTCTTTTGAAGAAGTTTCGCTTCTCATCCAAGAAGCTTCTTCAGCTCTGATTGGACAGTGGGGAATGGGAGGATTCATACTCCTTGCAGACAGCTGGTCATTTGCATCCTTTTAGAGGGTCATTGAGGCCACTTGGAGATTTGTCTGTGTCCTCAGGGTCACCTGAGTGGTGCAAAAGAGTGGAGGAGACTTCTTGGAAATGCTGAAAGGTGTCATGCGCCTATCAGAATCTGAATCTGAGGAGGAAGCTGAACAGCTGACAGGGAGTGGGAGTGTGGCTCTGTTGGCTGTGGAGGAAACTGGGAAGGGCAAAGTTTGGCTGGGCAGAGCAGGGAAGAAGTAGAACAAGGGAGAGGGAGTTCAGAGGAAGACCCAGTCCCACTCCCTCTTCATCCTAGGGCACGCAGGGAGGAATGGAGAAGAGAGCAACGTGGGTTGCGTGCCTTACGGGGGAGGAAAGGGCTCTGATTCCCTTCATTAGCCACAGCCGGGAATGAGAATTTAAAAGTGCAGCATCTGCTGGGAACAAACGTGAGTTTATCTTGTGTAGACTTTATGTCTGAAATTCTTGCTCCTGCACTGCAGGACTAATTACCTCCTTTTGCCTTGATTGGACTTATAGTTAGTTTGTGTTGACCACATTTTGGACTTGATTCTCTGCAGCCAAAGAGTTTTTCTCCAGCCCAGAAGGTAACTAGAACATTGGAGACAAAGTTGGAGCTAATAAAGAGACTTCTACTGATTATCTGATTGTATTGCCTTTGTGCCATGCCCCTTTGGGTCATCGCAAGGAAACCCAGGAATTCTTTGCTCCGTTTTCTGATGGCCATCCAGCCTTGGTTTCAAAGCCTCCAGCAAAAGTCCACTCACTAGAGTTAGTCCTTGACTTACAAATTGACCTACCATTGAGTCCAGAACTTATGCTGCTAAGTGAGACATTGGTTAAGGGAGTGTTGCCTCCCATTTTACAACCTTTCTTGCCACCCGCATTAAGCAGATCACTGCAGTTGTTAAGTTAAGCAACATGGTTCTTAAGTGGCTCCAGCTTTCCCATTGGCATCACCTGTCAGAAGGTCGCAAGAGGGAATCATATGACCCTGGAACTGTCATAAATACGAACCCGTGGCCAAGCGCCGGGATTTTGTTCACATGGCCATTGTAAACAGGGGTGGGATTCTACCTGGTTGGACCAGTTCTATAGAACCAGTTGTTATGATTCTGTGCAGTTTGGAGAACTGGCAAACTGGGCCACTGGCTTGCCCCTCCCTGCCCCACCCACTCACTCCTTACCTAACATACACACCATCCAACTTGTGTGCATTTGTTAAGTTGCTATTTTTCCATTTTTCCCCCGACCATCAGCTGTCCTGCTGTGCCAGGAAATTTAGAGAAGCTAGAAAGCAGGAAACCATTTGGATTTCTTGCTTTCCAGCTAATCTAAAAGCAGAGCCAAACTTTCCTTAGGACTGAAGCTTCTATTTTTCAGTGCAGATTCAGGTAGCAGATGGCAGAATCATAGATCTCTGAGTGAATCTGTGGTTCTGCGAGCAACTCAATCTGCTAGCCTGCTTTGCCTGATTTTGGGTAAAAGTTTCTCTTTTTTTNGAGTGAATCTGTGGTTCTGCGAGCAACTCAATCTGCTAGCCTGCTTTGCCTGATTTTGGGTAAAAGTTTCTCTTTTTTTAGAAAAAAAATTCAATATTTACATAAATATTTACAATATTTACATACAAGCCATGCCCAGCAAGTCATGTGACCACCAGGCCACGCCCACAGAACCGGTGAGAAAGAAAATTGAATCCCACCCCAGGTTGTAAGTGTGAAAAACAGTTGTCAGTCCCCTTTATCAGTGCCCTCGCAACTTAGAACGGTCACTAAATCGACCGTTGTAAGTGGAGGACTGTCTATTAAACAGGGGCAGGGGAGAGGAGGAGGAAGGATGCTCACCTAATGAATTGCACACCGAAAAGCAATCAATCTTTGTGCTTTTAAAACACACCCTTCCTTCCTGCACTGTTGTAAACAAAACACTGTGGGCGTGCACACACAAACACAACCCCCCCCACACACTCAGGTTGTCTTCTTCATTTCCTGTGGAGTTTCACAACATCCTTCTGAAAACACTTCTGATTTATTATTATTTTTGCTTCCTGCCTGTAGGCAAGTGCCTTTTTTTTTTTTAAATTTCTCTATAGCTCTAGTCACACTTAGGGGACCAAAGTGGCAGAAACGAGTCATGGCCACGATTTTTCTCCAGTTTGTCTAACACACTCCCCCCCCCGCCCATTTGACACATCCCTGGTGTAAAACGACACCCCTTTTTCTGTATGGTGTTGCCCACAAACGAGGAAAGCAGAGTGCTGTGTACAACAGACTTGGGGATAACATGGTGCATTTGGGATTTTAATTTAATGTGTTTGGCCCTGCGCGATGTTAAGTGGAGTTGATGACATCATGGTTTCCGTGCATCCAATTTTTCTTCTTTTTTAAAAAAAAAGAATTTATTCGAATTTATTGTGAGACAAAATACAAAGGCAAGCACAAATTAAGAAAGAAAGAAAGAAAGAAAGAAAGAAAGAAAGAAAGAAAGAAAGAAAGAAAGAAAGAGAGGGAGGGAGGGAGCAAAGAAGATATTGTGGCCATCCAGAGCTGTTTTTGAATTGGGCAGGCTTATAAAAGGAAGGGAGGGAGATGGAGAGAGAAGGGGGAGGGATGAAAGAAGGAAGGAAGGAAGGAAGGAATATGTTGTTTTTGAATTGGGCAGACTTATAAAAGGAAGGGAAGGAGGGAGAGGGAGAGAGAGGGGGAAGGGAGGAAAGAAGGAGGGAAGGTACAGAGAGAGCTAAAGAAGGAGGAAAATGTAGAGACTTTTCAGTGCAGTCAAATATAGAAACAAAACCCCCACAGCTTCAACTTCCAATTTCTTTTGCTTTTCTTGACATTTCTAAAACATTCATTTCTCTAACAACATAACCATTCTGATGATCAAAACGTAGAATAAAAGTTTCAGGGTTTTTTCCCTTCGGTTCTGAGTACCCAATCCAGAAGTGGTTTCCGAGAGGAAACAAAACTGGACAAAGTCTTCTCCAAAGCCATCTCCTTCTCTGTCCGTTCTTCATTGTGGGAATCAGGGTGTCTTTTTGTCTTTGCGGCAATAAGGTTCTCAGGACTATGTTCCATGTTTGGCCCCTATAGTAATGAGCCCCTTTTCTTTAGTAAGTCACAATTAAACATCACACAGCTTAGCCCAATGCCCGGCCCCTATCAGGGTGTCTGCAGAATGTGGTTGAAAAGGAAAGATGGCAACCTTTCAATGAGAATAGAGCTGGAAGGGACTTTGTAGGTCATCTAGTCCAACCCCCTGCTCAAGCAGGAGACCTAAATCATTTCAGACAGGTAGCTGTCCTGTTGCTTCTTAAAAACCTCCAGTGATGGAGTACCCACAACTTCTGATGGCAAGCAGTTCCACTGGTTAATTGTCCTCACTGTTAGGAAGTTTCATCTTAATTCCAGGTTGCTTCTCTCCTGGATTAATTTCCATCCTTTGCTTCCTGTCCTGCCTTTTGGTACTTTGGAGGTTAGATTGACCCCTTCTTCTTTGTGGCATCCCCTCAAATACTGCAATACTCCTATCATGTCACCCCCAATTCTTCTTTTCTTTAGACTAGCCATACCATATCATGTTAGATGTGTAACACCCATACAAATGGATGGAGCTTTGATCATACCACTGTGGCTGCCATCTTGACTATTTTGGCCATTCCCTATGGACACTCCACCTCCTGACCTAGAAGTAGTAATTCTTTATTCCACATCCCAAACATTGGGAGAAATAAGATTGCCAAGTCTTATTTGATGAGGATGTCTATGTAGGAGTGGCAGAACTTGAGGGCAGAGTTAAAAGAAGCAGCAGCCTAGAATCCCTACATAGTCACAAGTCCAGCCTCGCTTGAGTGTCTTTGGCTCTTATCTAACTCTAACCAGGTGTCCATATTACTGGAGAAGATCCTTATATATGAAGTATAGCAATACGTAAATCAGTTTAATTCAACCTTCACGTGAGGCTCTGTTCTTTCACACCACACAGTTCTTCATCCCATGGCAATCCAGGGATTAGAATGACCTCCTTTAGGGCACTCTGCATGGAAGGGGACGATGGGAGTAGTAGTTCATCCAGGAAGAAGCCGGCTGTGGTGCAATCTAGAATTAGATGAGATGTATGTGATTTTGTTCCCAGTCAGCTAAGCTGCCTTTGAAATCAGGGCCAATGTGAGTTTGTTGAGTAAGCCACAGCTGGTTTGCTTGGATCTCAGGTAGGGTACTAAAGTCATGTTTTGCAAATCACAGCATGGTGTAGTGTGAAACCAAATGAAGAAGATTGATTCAACCAGTGGAACAGAAGTTGCCTTTGGAAGTTGTGGGAGCTTCATCCCTGGAAGTTTTCAAGAAGAGGCTGGACTGCCACCTGTCAGAAATGGTGTAGGGTCTCCTGTTTCGGTGGGGTTGGACTAGATGACCCACAAGGTCCCTTCCAACTCTTGTAACTTGTTCTGTTCTGATTGATTGATGCAGGGGTCATCTCTCTTGTAGGTTGTTCATGAAGGCAAGGAGGAGACACACAGATTAGTTTTGGGTTCATGGGAAGGAGAGGTGAAATTAAAAAGATGATGGTCAAAGAGAGCCCATTGGAGCAACTGTGTCCTTCAGGATCGCCAAAAATGCTGATAGCCCACCCTCAAATCTTTTTCTATATTCCTGTATTCTCCAAGATTTGGACTGATCAATAGGGGAAAAAAAATTGGGAGCTTTCAACACTATAATATCTCCATCTCCTTCCCCCTCTCTGGCGGTTCTCTTGTAAGCAGTTAATTTCAGAAACAACAAATGTCAACCTTTACTGAGAAATTCAGCATTTATATTTTGAAGGGCAAACAGGGAAAGGATGAGGAGAGGGAAGGAGAGTGGGGGGAAAGGGATGTTTGTTTAAAAACAGATAATGTACAATGCCCTCCACCCCACCCTACTCCAAAGCAAATCTTGAGTTTTTGAAATCAGGTCATTAGAAAAAGCAACTTTCCTTTCTCACAGCGAAGAGGTTATAATTTAGTGTTCTTGCTTTGCCTAGCTATACATTTGCCTCTGTGTATCTCTGTGTGTCTGTGTGTGTGTGATCCAAAGTACTAGGGATACACAATTTGTCTTCCAAAGTAATGTAGAGCTGAAAGATTTTTTTTTCCCTTAGACAAACTGTATTTGGCTCAAATGTGCTTCCTCTTTTTTTTGTTTAAATCAAACTGGAACATCTGAAATGGATTAGAGTGTTTTAACATAGAGCAAAAAGCCTCGTGCTCAAGCCCATGAATTTTACATTTAGGAGCTTATAGGGAACACACACACCCCTCTTCCCTATACATTTCCCCTGAATTCATAAATGGTTGATGGATTCCATTAAATAAACAAACAGGAAGGAAGACTACAATCCAGTCAAACTAGTGAAAGGTTATCGTACTCAATCTGGGTTATATTTTAAGACAGAGAAAAATATTTTGCATGGGGGGCGTGTGCGTGTGTGTGTGTAAAAGCCTAAATGTTTTGCAGATAAATCAGGGTTAAAACTAGCACCCCGCCCAAAAAAGGGTAATGTATTTGACCTTTTGCTTGAATATTTTAAAATGTGTAATTTTTGCAGGATTATCTGTATTAATTTTTTAGGAAAAAAAATAGATAAGGATTCATAAGCTTCCCCCAAGTTTTTTTTAAAATACAGTATATATTTTCTTATCCTTAAGACTGGCTGGTGCACCCTTGCAAAGTATAAACCCACAGACTTGCAAAACAGCCTATTTTGGTTACTGCTTGCAGGAAGATGTGATTGCAAAACCATTTCACCACAAGAGAGGATGATGTTTTCTTCAGATAAATAACAACATGATTCTCCAAGGATGGAGGGGGGGATTATTTTATTCCCTTGAATAAATAACAGTCCTGCTCCTCGAAAAGAATTATTAACTGAGCACAACAGCATCGGTTTATATCTTTCGTGGGGGAAAAACTGGAAGACAAAGTTGATTTTTGTATGTGATTTTCTGCTTAAATTAGAGCATTGAGAAAAATTGGATTCCAACACAACAAAAGGGGGGGGAGAATTAAAAGCAAGCAAACACCCACACCAATTGTAGGTTTTTTTTGCAAGACAGCCTGACTCACATTTTAAAAACCTTTTTTTAAAAATCTTAGCAAACAGGGAGTTAATTGTGCTATCCTTTTGGCTATTTGGGTCAAAAATTCCTGCCCTTTCATTTGGGCTACAGGTAAATCTATAGTGTGTAGTCTAAATTTAAATTTAAAAAATGGAATAGACGGGTGGGGAGAGATAGTGTGAGATGCTACTTTCAAGGTTAAAATGACCTTTTCACAAGTGGGTAGAATTTTTTTAAAAACCTATTCTGCAGCTAAGCCAGCTGGCCAGATTGACACCTTAATGATACCCAGTTCTCTTGAAATAGCTTTGAATGGCCACCATATCAGAAAACTTCCAGGAAGGATAATAATAATAATAATAATAATAATAATAATAATAATAATAATAATAATAATAATAATAATAATAATAATAACAACAACAATTGGGGTGGGACTGGAAACTACAAAGGAAGAAGAGCCCTAGACTTACCAAGGGGTAAAGCCATGGGCTCCAGTGGGACCTCAGCACAGCCTCATCCTCAGAATCGGTCTGGGATGAGCAGCCTAGCAGAGGATTAAATATTTTTTAAGGTTGTGTCACATCCATAAGAAATCACAGACAAGGCGTGCAGAACAAACAAGTTTGGGAATAAAATTTCTGGCAAATTTTGGTTCTGCTTTAAGGGTGGGTGAGGCATGGATTTGAATGGAATTATCCTGGGATGGAGAGAGAAGGGAAATGAATTAGCACAGTTGAAATAACAAGATTTATTGGGGGGGGGGAGAATAAAAGCTTTCCATATCTAGAAAGAGAAGAAATTAATTTGCTCTACTCTCACATACAAACATATAAAAATCTATGTATCTATGTATTATCTATATATCTTTCTATGTGTCTAACTCTCTGGTTCTCTCTCTCTAATCTCTGATTCTCTCTCATCTATCTGTCTGTCTGTCTGTCTGTCTGTCTATCTATCTATCATCTCTTTCTAGTTCTCTCATCTCTGGTTCTCTCTCTCTCATCTATCTATCTATCTATCTATCTATCTATCTATCTATCTATCTATCTATCTATCTATCTATCTATCTATCATCTCCTTCCCTCTCTCTATCTCCCCCCCATACATATGCACACACAGACACACACACACACAGAGAGTTGCAAAGCAACCTTTAGCCCCTATTTTCTCAGAAATCCTGCCTGCTCTGCTCTCAAGTAACTATAAATAGAAGGGAGCCTTATTTCAAAAAGCTTCCCCCCCTCCTTTGGGTTGAATATTTTATTTTGCCCGTCTCCTTAATGAGCCAAGCACATTCTTCCACACCCAGGTCGTATAGACAAAATCGGACAGTTCCACTTTTGCACACAAAACGCGCGGAGGGGTATGTGTCTGTGTGTGTCATGAATGGAAAGGAGATCAAAATAGAATAATCAAAAAAGCAGTGAAAACAATTAGAAAGCTAGAAAACAGAGGAAGAAAGTAGGGGAGGGGGGAGGAAGGGGGAAAAAAAATCGGAAAGGCAGAGAAGATTATTCTGCTCCGGGTCTCCGCAGAGGGCCCCGCGCCGCATTCAATGGCCGGAGGCTAAGGAGACAGTCGCCGAGATTTACAATTTATTTTTAGCTCCCAACCTGGAAAAGAAGCTGGTTGCAAATTTAGTTGCTATTTACTAACACGAATCGCGAAGCGCAAACGCAGGGCAAATACAGTGCCCAGAGAGGTTGCGGGCAGGAGGGGAAGGGAAGGGAAAGGATCCCCTTTCCAAAATTCTCATTTTTCTTTCTCTCCCCCCTCCCCACTCCGCCCCAGAAAGGCCGCCTTCCCTTTTAGCTCCCCACCCAGCCCCAGTTCACAAGATGGCTTCCAGCCGTCTCTCCCCCCCCCCGGACTCCCCTCCTCTCGGTGGGTTCGCTTCGGCTCCGAAGGCAAAGACAACCCCCCCTCCCCAGCAACCCCTCCCCTCTTCCTTTCTCCCATATCCTCTACCAACGGAGGGGAAGCTTCTTGTAGTCGAGCTTTGGCTCTTAACTGGTGTTTTGGTGTTTGTTTTTTTGAATTTTGAATTTAAATTTTATTTATTTTTTTCCTCTCGCGTGAAAGCGACCCCTCCCCTTGGATCTTGGCTTGCAGAGGGTGGGAAGAAAGAGAGAGAGAGAGTTAGTAGGTTGGTTTCAATCTCTCTCTCTCTTCCGAAGAAGAGACGGGGAAAGTTGGGGTGATGCGGGAAAGAGAGGGACGCAACGAGACGTGGCAAAACAGCCGCCCCTGTCTTCTTGGCGTTGTTGTTTATTGGAACAAGCTCGGGGCGAGGAAAAAGCTTGTTCTTCTCTCCCTCCCCTCTTCTCCCTCCCCTCCTCTCATTTCCCCTTCTTGGCTTTCTTTTCCAGGCTCCACGGAGGCGCCGCAAGCGTGGGAATCGCGGGCACCCTCTTTCCCGAGGCGCGCGTAAAAGAACGGGAGTGTAAAGAAATTCCAACCTCCCCCCCTTTCTAACTCTCCCAAACTTGCGGGGGGGGGGAGGAATGAGGGTGGGCGGGAAACTACCGTGGCAGGGGAAGGGGGGAAAAGGAAGAAGGTCTCTAGGAAGAGCGACGTTAATGCAAGACCGTCGGATGTCCGCTCCGCACAAGAATCGCGCTTGGATAGAATCGGGATTTCTATATTTGGTGCTTTTACGAGGCGGGCGCGGTTCTCCAACAACTTTGGGGGGGGAATGCTGTCATTAATGAGAGGCTGGGGTGGAGGGGTTGGATATTATACTCCCCTCCTACTTAACCCTCCCCCCCCACAATAACCCCAAGTTTCCGGGAAATGAAACGCTGAAAATCAGGATTTTGGCTAGCGCCTTTTCCGACGGACGTGGTTTGGATTTTGTTTTTGAATTCCAAGCTGCCTTTTCGCCACCGTGACTCTTCAAGGCGGCTCTCCGCCCGCAGGGTCCGACCGACGTTCCGGGTGAAAAGACGTGGGTGGGAAGTGGGGTGGATATTTTTCAAGTCCCACCCACCGCGTACCTGTGCGCTTGGGTGAAAACAAAAAAGAAAAACCGCCGTCCAGAATTGGGTGCTGCTTCCTTCTTGGGAGATTGTTTTTTTTAGATGGGGCGGGGGGGGGGAGGGGGAGAAGGGAAGGGAGGGAAAAAAATACGGCGATTTTTTCTCCGGGAGGGCTGAGAACTCCTGCAGCCGGGAAGGGGCGCGACTGGATGGCCTCCACGCTCCCTTCCAACCCGAAGATTTTTAGGGCGTCTTTGCACGGGTGGAAGGAAGGAAGGCTCCCCTCTCTCGGCACCAAACCCGGGAAGAATCGCGTAGCCCCGGGGGTGGGGGGGGGGGGTGGTTGGAGAGAGAAGAAGGGAAACCTTTGGAAAAGCAGCATTTCAAACACACACAAAACACATCCCAACAATTAACACGCGAGCGAAATCCCCAACCGACTGACCAGCTCCGAGCGCCGCGGGCGAGGGTGTCGAGCTTTTTTTTTTTCTCTCCGTGGTGGGGCAATTGAACGGGAAGGGGGGGTTGCTTGTGCCTGGGTGGGAGACACCACCCCGTCTTAACACCTCCCTCTCGTTAATCTCTCGCTAATTTGGAGCCCGGCCATCACCCGCTTGCCAATTCCTCAGCCTTTCCTCCTCGGGGCGGAGGAGGTGGGTGGGTGAAGGGCGTGGGTGGGGCACGTTTAAAACACACACACACAGCCACACAACACACACATAGGGATGCAAAATTGCAAAAATTAGCGGCCGTTTTCTTTGGAGCCTCGCCTGAGTTTTTTTTCCCCTTCCTTTTCAGCTTACACTACTATTTTCAGTGGCTATTTTTTTTTCTCACCTTTTCTCTCCCTCGCCGTCCCTCCCCCCTTTCGTGTTTTCCTCCTCCTGTCTGCTTCCCAACGAGGGCAGCCTCGAAACCGCCTTCAGGAAAGAGCTCGGGGGAAATTGGAAACGGCTCCATTCCGAAGAAAAGAAAGAAAAGAGACAAAGAGAAAAAAGGGGGAAAAAATAGAAACAAAATCTAGAGAGCCCGTCCCACACCGAACTAAACCCAATTTAGCCAGAAATTCTAAGTCGGCTTCATTCTCCGGTTCTTCTTCGCCCCTTCCCCAAATCCAGGGCTCCCTTTTCCCCCCAAAGGTGCAGAAGACGCTTTTAATTCTGCTTCAGTTCCCCGGAAAGACGCCGATTATGGGGGGAAAAAATAACTCCGAGCCGCATTTTTCTCCATCGGCTTTTATTTTATTTTATTTGCAAGGAGGCATCCGCACAAGCCCGGTGGGTGAACAAGGGGACAAACCGAGGGTTTTCCGCGCGAGAAATCCGCCACTCCACGGACTGAAAATGGGCCCTGAAACCTGAGAGGGTCCAGTCCGAAGTGGGGCGTGTGTAGGAAGGGCGAGGAGGGAGGGTCGGTGTCCTTAACCCCAAAGAGCGTCGTTTTTCTTCTCTCCCCTTCCCTCCCCCGGGGAAAACCGGGGGGAGCCTGTATGCAAATACAGGCGGATTAACGAGCGATCGTTGGTATGCTATAAAAGAGAGAGAAAAAAACCGAGGCTAGACGAAAGGAAAAAATGAATCATTCGCCTATCCCAAGTCCAATCTTGTTTTCCTGAAGCATTAAACTGCCAGTGTATTTAAAGCCAAACGCGATTCCGGCAGATTTTATTTAAGCGCGCGCGCGCGCACACACACACACACACACACGTCGCTTTATGATTTTTTGCCGTGCAAAAAACGAATCAGAAGGAGCTTCGCCTTTACTTAGCCTTCTCCCTCTCCCTCCTTTCCTTTTTCTGAAGGAAGGAGGGAAAAAAAGTGAAAAAGAACCCGAATTGCATCCCCACTGGGAAAACGGATGGTGTCCCAGAATTACACCCCCCAAAAAAAGGCCTTCCAGCCTTTCTGGAGGGAAACAGAAAAAAGGTGAAAAAGAATTTTTTTTGCAAAAAAGAAAAAAAGAGGAAAATATCTTTCTGCCTTGCAGCTAAACTGATCTCTCCCTTTCTCTCTCTCTCTGTATGGAGATACACACACAGAGAGATATATACGCACGCGCGCACACACATATTTTATATATATATATATGAATTTTAAGAATCCGGAGCTTTATCGCTGACGGCTCGAGAAGGAACTAGAACAGGGAGCCGAGGTTTGGGGAGGGTGGGGTCCCATAAATGCAATCCAGGAGAGAAAATAGACACCCCCCTCCCATCCGCCCAGTTTCTGAGCTCAACACACGTACAAAGACCGCTGGACTTGAATCCACTTTGTTTCAAAGAAGGGAACCGACCGTAGCGGATGGGAGTTATTTGTTTTACTCATAATAAATTATTGGCTCGAGTCCAACGGCCCCTCCTTTCGCCGCTCCCCCCCAAAAAAGCCCCTCTTGAAATAACGTCTGTACAGTAAATCTAGTTTGGCTACAATTCTTGGTCAATGACAGCCCCGTTTCGGCTGAAACTTGGAAAGGATGGGGACAGAAAGAGAGAAAAAAATCCAACTAAACCGATTATTTACTCGGCTCAAAGGCGCATCGCCTCGGCTCTCCGGTTCTCTCTTCGGCGGCGGCTGGGATTCCAGAGAGAGGGGCTTACGAATCGGGATCGGCGGCTTCCACGGAAGGCTGCGGGCCGCCTCTTTCGCCGGGTGGAAATCGGTGGGACCCCCCTTACAAAGGAGGGATCGGGCCTCCACCCCCAACCCGAGGCTGGGATCGGGTGCTGGCTTACCTGGCAGTCAAACCCCCACGGGGGTCGCCGCGCGCTTTCCTCCCACGGGAAGCTGTCGGGAAACCATGCACTCCGCAGTCACCCCACGCGCGGCCGGCCCTAAACCAGGAGCGAGGAACCCTTTCACCCCCCCCCCCTACGCCGCCTTCCCGCCGATGCAAAACCTCCCAGCCCCCCCTCCAAATTCCTCTTTTAAAAAAAAGAAAAAAAAGAATGCCTCTGGCTCGGACTTACTTTACTCGAAAAGTCCTTTTTTTTACAAAGAAAAAAAGAAAAGAAGAAAAAAGGGGGAAAAATAGAGAAAGCGAAGGGCAATAAAAAAAAAAAAAGCTGGGCGGCGCGCTGTGAAAAGGCCACGCAATCCAATCGCCCACCATGTTTTTCTCTCTCTTTTTCTCTCTCCTCCCTCCCTCTCTGTTTTGATCAACCGGACCAGATCAGTGGAAGGAAAAAAAACACAAAGAATCTGAAAAAGGGAGAAAAGGAAGGGAAAGGAAGAAAAGAGTTCTTGGCGGGGGGTGGGGGAGGAGAGAGAGAAAGAAAAGAGGAAAAGGTTGAATCGGAGCCGGGGGGATTGGACAAGGGGGCGCCTGGAAACGGCCCTTTCAAAGTTCTCACCATCCCTCCTTGCTCATTCAAGCCAAGCCGGCTCGGGGAGCTAGAAACTGCTCCCTCTCCTCCTCCTCTTCTTTCTTCCTCCCCCCTCCGCTCCATAATTGGTTTGATAAGGTTGGCGGCCAGCCAAAGTATTTCCACGAGCGGGAGTGGGCAGCGGGGCGGCCAATGGGGAAGGCCAGAAGGACATCCGAGGTGCGGAGGGGCGGGCTGGCCGAAACAATGCGCGTTTCATTGCTTAGTTTCTTTTCTTCCTCGCTCTCCCCCCTCCCTCCTTTTCCTCCTCGCCCTCCCCGCCTTTTTTTTTTTTTTTTTTAACATCCTCGAGAGAAACTTGGAAAGGGGAGGGTGGGGGAGCTGGGTAATGTACCTTTTCCGACGCTGAGTTGTATATGGAGATCGCCAAGGATTACCAGCGGGAGCCAGGGCGCGTTTTGCAGGGGAAAGTCAAGCAGCGAAAGAAGCCAGGAATCGTAGTTTTTTCCCCCAGCAGCTCGGATCCCCTCCGCCTTTTGCTTTCGTGCCGGAGGGGGACACCCGTGAGAGACCCCCACCCACCACCCCAAAGAGCCAAGGGACGGACAGGAACGGAGGAAAAAACCGACCCCGGCTGTGCGTCTAGGGCGCATTTCGATTGCTTTTTTACGCGCCGAGGCGAAAATCAGAAAGGGGCAATTTTTTTGGGGGGGGAGGAAGAGGAGGAGGAGGGTTTCTTTGACCCCCTTTTGCTGATGGTGGTGGAGGCAACGGATCTGAGCAAGCCAGAGACCCCCCCTCAAAAAATGCCCAAGAAGATCGGGCAAGAAAGCCAGTGAGGGCATCTTCGGAGCGAAGGTAAGGGCGGCGCGGCCAACTTTCCAAGTTGGGAGGGCTGGAGGTTTTTGGGGGTGGGGGGAGGGAAAAGAAGAAGAGGGAAAAAGGGAAAGCCTTGGCTGTGGGGGCAGCTTTTCGCCCCCTCCCTGTAGGTCTCGAGAAAGGGGTCGGATGGGGTTTTGCATCACCCCCCCTTTCTCTCCTTCACCTATGTCTTTCCAACAGAGACGATCTAAGGAATTCTTCCCCCATTTACTTCTTGCTTTTTTTCGCCCGTTCTTGGAAAGAAAGCAAAAGCAAACAGGCATTTCTCTTTTCTCCCCCCCCCCCNCTCCCCCCCCCCCTCCGCCCCACTTCGGGTGGGCTGTTTTTAATTAAAATCGGGAAATCAGCCATTTTGGGAGAGGGAGCCGTGATTACCCAGGCAAAGGGGGAAAAAAGGAGAGAGGGAGAAAAAAAATCTCTCTTCATATTTTGGCCCGAAGTCCAGACACAGTTTCAAAGGAAGTTTATTTTCGCCCCAGAGAGAGAGAGGGAGAGAGAGAGAGAGAAAAGCCTCGGCGTCTGGCGGTGTGTGGATCCACCCGCAGAGACACACAAACACACACACCACACACACACACACTCGATCCCGTCGGAATCATGTGGCCAGCGGGACTCCAACCGAGAGGATTTATGGCGACTTTTTTTTTTTTACACGCGTGGAGCCTTTCCGGAGGCCGTTTGCACCGAGTAACCCAAAACTTTCCCTTTTACATTGAAAGCAAAAGTCCTTTTACAGAGTCCCCCGCCCCGGCCAGAAATCGCAATTCGACCTTCCCCCTCCTTCCTTTGCTACCCTCCTGCCCCCCCGTTTCCCCTCCTCAGTAGAGGATTGATTGCCTTGAATGCAAGGGACAGCAAACCCTGATTCGGCATAAAATGAAAGCTTAGACATTTTTTATTTTTTTTTAAAAGGATATTTTTTTTGGTTCCTGCTCTCTGCATGCCTTGATCAATGGCAACCTTGAGACTGCAGGATTAGAAAATATTTTTTCCAGGAAAGGTAGAAAATAGCCTTGGAGAGGGGGGGAAGAGGAGGGGGGAGGCGAAAGGAATCAAAGCCAGCTGGCCAATGGGGAGGGCGCCGAAAGACCTTGTCTCCCCCCCCCCCCAAAAAAAANCCCCCCCCCCCCAAAAAAAAAAAGATTCTAGCGTAGCCTTCGAGCTTTTCTCCCCGCTTGTTTGGAGCGATCCAGTCCTGCGTTTTGGGGAATCCTTGCCCAGGGAAGGAAGGCGCGGGCGGGCAGCGAGACGCCGATTCCTTTCGGTAAAATACGACGCGGAAACCGAACCCCGCTGGTTAAAACCTGAGCGCTTTAGGGGTGCTTCGTCCGGCTCTCGCCGGCCCTGGGGGACCCGCGGCTTTCCTAGACGCCGAATTGGGGGATTGGAATTGCGCGCCGGCTTCGCACATTCTCCACCGGGGCGGCCGGAAACTCAGGTCTGAATCTGGGCAGCTTGCAAGCCAGCATCCTTGAAATAAAGAGGCGGAATTGGATCCTCCTTTTTTCAAAGAATACGTAAAAAGTGGACCTGGGTTTCTATTTGTCTGTCTGCTTCTCTTTCTCTCGCCCTCTTTCTCGTTCTCTCTTTTTCTCTCGTTTTATCTCTCTCTCGTTCTAGTTCTCTCTTTCTCCCTCGTTCTCTCCTTTCTCGTTCTCTTTCACTTGTTCTCTCTCTCTCTCATTCTTATTATTTCTCGTTCTCTCCTTCGCTTTCTTGTTCTCTCTCGTTCTTTCTTTTCTCTCCTTTATCTCTCGTTCCTTTTCTCTTTCTCTCCTTTTCTCCCTCGTTCTTTCACTTGTTCTCTCTCTTTCTTTCGTTCTTTCTCGTTCTCTCCTTCGCTTTCTCGTCCTCTCTCCTTTATCTCTTGTTCCTTTTCTCTCTTTCTCTCCTTTTCTCTCTCATTCCCTTTCTCGTTCTCTCTCTCCCTCCCTTTCCCAGCCTAGATTTCTTAAGCAGCAAATCCTCGGGTCCAAGTCGGGGCTTCTGAGTTGAATTACCTCAGACTGCAGAGTTAGAAGGCTGGGGGGAAAAGGATTTGGTGGGGGGCCCGGGGAGGGGAGAGGGAAGAAGAGAGAAGATGATTTTCCATTAATTTATCAAAGCCACCCGAAGCTTTCTGTAATAAAACAAACAAATCTTAGCTCTTTATTCGAGCTACGTTGCCTACGAGGCAGAGAAGGTTAAATATTAAATGCGCAGCTATTCCCACCTTTATTTTTAAAGCTGGAAACAACCTTGAAACCTTTTTACATCCCCCCACCCCACCCGGGAAGGGGAGGTTAAGTCACGTTTGATGAGGGGAGAAATGAATGTTAGATATAAAATATAAGGAGGAATCGAGGTTTTAGGAAGACCGGGTCAACATTTAAATTGTCTTTAAATTATTATATTTTAGTAAAAAATCAGTGCTAACAGGGTGGGATCAAACCGGGCGGGCTAATTTTTCCCCCACAGCCCCCCCCCCGCCATAAATGAGGTTCAAGGGCAGCAGCGTCGTTTTTTTAATGCGGGTTTCCGACGGAGCTGCTCGCTCACCGCCCTTGCTCAGCGGTTTGGGTCGCTTGCAGCCGTCCGGAAAGCGTCTCTCCAAAGACTCCCCAGCGCCGGCCGCCGTCGCCGCCGCCTCCTCGCGAGGAAATATCCGCCAAGGTGGGTGGGGGCCGGAGTGACCCCGGCGGGTAAACGCAAAAGCCCTCCCAGCCTTTAAAAAAAAATAGGAAAAAAGCGATTCCCCCCCCCTCTCCATTTTTTGGCCATAAAAACATCCAAACGGGTTTAAAAAAAGAAGAAGAAAAAAAACCGGGAGCGGCGGGCTGCGCATTGCCTTCCATTTGAAGAGGAAGGGGCGATCCTCGGGCTGAAGGAGCCTCAGTTTCCCCCTTGGGCTTCGGTGTATCCATTTATTCCTTTCCCTCCCGACTTTGCTTCTTTCCTGCATTTCAAGCCTGGTCTTTCTGAAGGTCTCTTTTGAAAGGAAAAGCGAGGCCCTCCTCCCCCCCCTACCCCGGACAGGGCAGCTGTGGAAGGGGAGGGGTCTCCCGGCAAGGCTAGGTTTTGGGGAGGGGGCTCTTTGCCCTCCCCTCCCCAATAAAACCCCCACCTTCCCCCTTTCCCAGGGTCGGTCGGTCTGTCTGTCTGTCTGTCTCTGACCCTTTCTCTTGTTTTAAATCCCTCTCTGCGCCCCCTTCATTTCTCCCCCCCCCCCGTTTTCTTAGGCTCCTTGGCCGGAAGAGGCTTCGCACCTCCCCAGGATGATGGGTCCCCGATCCCCGCTGGCGCGCTCCGGATTCCGCCACCTTTAAGGCTGGGGCCGGCCCGAGGAAGAGGAGGAGGAGGAGGGCGGCGGCGGGGCCGGCGGTCGGCCAGCAGAGGATGGATGGAAGAGACCTGGGGGCTCCCCGCGCCGTCCGGGTCCCCCCGCCGCTGCTCTCCGGGCTGGCTATGGAGAGCCACGTCGCCGCCGCCGGAGCTGCGCGCTTGGCTCCTCTGGCGACGCCGCTGCCGCCCGGCAAATACCTCGCCGCTCCGGGCCTCAACCTCCATTCCCATCCGGGTGAGTCTTGGCTGGGCTTCTGGCGCTGGAAGAAATTGGGAGGTCTGTGGGGGATGGTCAGCTTTCAATCCCCCCTCTTTTTAAGAAGGGGGTGCACCCCTTTCCCTTCAATACACCCCGCCCCTTTAAGGGGCAATTCTGCTCCCACCTCTAGGCCAGAGATAGACTTCACTTCCCCTGCCTGGTTTCTGCAGCTACCTTCCCCACCCCTCCTTGACACAAAACAGCCCCCCAGGCACCCCAGGAAAGCCCAACTGCCCCCCCCCCTTTGGCTGCCAGCGAGATTGAAGTCCCTTGTGGCTGAAGGCATCCAGGAAAATGTGGAGAGCTGGGTCAGAAAATGCCCAAGGAGGAGTCCATTCTAATGCTTTAGGACTGGCATATTTTTCCCTTTTCTGTTTGGCCATCTGGGGCCATCTTAACCCTCTTTGAAAAGGGGGGGGGAGAGTGCCAACCTTTAAGACAAAAAAGGGAAAAAAAGAAGGGNGGCCATCTTAACCCTCTTTGAAAAGGGGGGGGGGAGAGTGCCAACCTTTAAGACAAAAAAGGGAAAAAAAAGAAGGGGAATGAGCCAGTCTTCTCTTGAGAAACAGCTCTGTTTCCTTCTGAAATCCTTCTGAATCCATGAAGGACAAACCCAGTTCCATGTGAACCATGTTCTCCTGGATGGGATAAAGTTATTGTCATTGTCAGTTAGATCCCTGGCTGGGAGTAGAACAAATAAAGAAATCTGTTATTAATCGGTTAGATAGCACCTCGTCAAAACATCGCCAAGATACTCAATCTTACACGGGAAAAGACCCAAACACACCTAGACATAATATATATATGTTTCTAATTTGCCAGAGGGCAGGAGGAAGAAATTAAATTGGTTTTTAAGATTTAAGGGAAACAAGAACTAAAAATGTTGTTTTGGTGCCTATTTTGAGAAGCTGACACATGCTGCTCAACTCTAAAGCCATCCTATTCTAGTTTGAGCTAAATGTCAGGGCTGAAATGCCTGGTTTTTGTGGCTTGTCTTTCCTGCATTTTTATTTTTTTTCCCCCTGGATTTTTCTATCTTGGCAGTCTGTGGCTTGCTTTCTTCTGTCATTGGAATGAATTCTGGAGAATTTGAAGCCCTTGTTGTCTCTTCTGTTAGTTTAGTTTTGTAAAATAATGGTGTTCCTGTCTTTGAGGATTTTAGATTTCCCATCCCTTCTTCTTTGTGGACTAAAAGGCCTGATTTTTATTCTCTTATTCAGTATGCTTTGGGTGTCCATGTCTGGTCTTTTATTTCTGCAAACGGTTCTCCCAAATTTGCTTTATGGGTCTTGTAGATTCTCATCACGATCCAAGATCATCTTTGTCTAGTGAAGCCTTTTGATTTATTTTTTAAAAATGGACTTTTTGTAATTCTTGTAGTTTGCTACCCTCACCAAGATGATAGAAAACATGGGGAAAGGAGGTACAGGTAGCCACAACTGTTTGCGGAGTGACAACAAGCGCTGAAAAAAAGTGACTTATGACCATTTTTTCACACTTTATGACTGCTGCAGCATCCCTATGGCCACATGGTCCAAATTCAGACCCTTGGCCACTGACTCCTATTTATGATGGTTTCAGGGTCCCGAGGTCACGTGATGCCCTTTTGCAACCTTCTCACCAGCAAAGTCCAAGTTCTCTTAACAACTATGTTACTACAATTGCAGTGATTCACTTAATGGTGGCAAGGGAGGTCATAAAATGGAATAAAACTCTCGCCGTTACCAATGTCTCACTTAGCCACATAAATTCTGGGCTCAAGGGTGGTTGTAAGTCAAGCATTCCCTGTACTTAACCCCTCCCCCCCTCCAAATCAGGGATGTGTTGGAATGAAAATAGCTTTTGTCGCTCTATTTTTGGTGGGGTTTCCAAAGTTTTAATGCTTAAGTCAGAATTGCACAAAATCGCCAACTGGATGGTTGAGCACATTTTGTTTTAGGTGGTTTCTTTCACTTGTCTTTTTCTTCTTCTTTCTATCCACCCTATCCACCCTCTGAAAGAAGTCTCTTGTAGAGTAACTTTGCAGCAAATAATAGTAACTTTGCAGCAAATAATCTTTGCAGCAAAACTTGTTGTTGTTTAACCTGCAAGTTTGAGAGAATTGTATCTTCGGCTGGAAGGACAACCTTGGGCGGCTTTTAAAACAGTCAAACATTCCTTTGTCTTTTAAATTGTTTTATCTTGCTGGGCCCAACATTTAGAACTGAATCTCTTGTAAAGAAAAACTTGGATTGGTTTTGGCAAGTTCCTCACCAGTTAAAATTAGCTTCTTTTTAAGGCAGGGGTTGGGAGAAAAAAACTCTGGGCTTTGTGCAAATAAAAGCTTTTTTTAAAAAAGTCAGTTACAGAGCAGTGGTGATTTTTCTTTTTTAATGCCTTGCCATTGTGTGCATGGTAGGGACACGATTGAGGAATAAATCTTTGTGTCGAGATTATTCCTGCACCTATTTTCTTCTTCATATTCTCCTTTTTTCTTTCTCTCCTGCAATTCATCGACAGAATAAATGAATTGCCCTTTAATAAAGTTTAAAATAGAAGCGTTGGGTTTTTTTTTTTCCCTCGGTCTGTGTGTCGATACATGCAATTCAGAACAGATGACAAGCTCTGTGCTTCAGAGAAATCCTCTTTCTGAGCTGAAAAGGGGAGGGCAGAGCGGGTTTTTTGGGGGGAGAAGTGGGGGTTATGAAATAATGCACAAGACTGGAGCCTCTCCACTGGCATGCATGCATTTTAGCATGCATTTAGCAGTAGCATGTTTATAATTAGGCCTGCTTCAGATGCAGGGTATAAAAGCCAGACACAGTCAGAAGTGTGGTGTTTAAAGTAGGTGGGTGTGTAAAAAAAAAAAAAGAATTCGTTGACGTCTACAAATTTTAGGACGATACGTCCATTCTTGTTTTGTGAGAAAAATCATGACAAGTATGATCGTTTTTTTTTTCCTGCTCAAGGTGGAGCCTGGATTTATTTTCCCCCAGCTTTTTGCTTATTCTCTTCAAATTTGATTCTTTTTTAAAAAAATTCTCAGCTCACCCACTCTTATCTGGAATGCCAGGTGTGCCATCCTGGAAGAAGAAAAATATATATATATATATATATTTTAATCAGCCGATGTGGTTGTCAGGTCTTGTGACTTTCCAGCCCTTTTCAAATCAGTCAAGAATCCATAGGTACATTGAAAAAAAAAATACAGTCTTGTGAATAGGTGTGATTTTCTCTTCCCCACCCCAAGATTGGCGGGTGGTGTGGAGAGAGAAAGCTAAATCCTGGGTGAGAGAGAGGTGATGCAGAATTGACTTTGGGAGACTGTGTGGGGACAGGTTTTGCAGTCGTGAAAAACTGGCTTTGAACATTTTTGCAAAACGTGATGGCCAACAAAGAGTATAAAAGAGGAAGTTTGCACGGAAGATTTATTGGATTTCAGGATAGGTGCTTTTTCCAAGTGCTAAAAAAACTCAGAGGTGCCAAATGCAGAGTGCTAAACTAAGCTCAATAGCAAACATCATTTTATTTACATGCACACACACACACACTATCCTCTCAGCACTGCCACTACTCTTTTTTTTTTTTAAATAAGAGTGACATCATTGTGCAGACTAGCTCAAAACTGAGCCAGAATGGGGCTGTTNACACACACACACACACACACACACACACACACACACACACACACACACACACACACCTAGAAAGGTTTAGGAATATAATTGTCTTACAGGCCCACTGTAAATCAGTGCTCCTGCTGCATCTTAGCACCGTTGCCGTGTTTCGGTGGGAAATTATCAGTGTTTGAAAAATCCACTGTATCTCTGCATTGTCCAGGAGCAGAGAAAAGAGAACGGCCTCTGATGTTCCAAGAGTTGTCTCAAAGGTACCACTTTGGAGAAGGGTGCAGACTCCCTCCATGGTGGAAAGATGCACCCTTCATTGATGGGGTTATTACATGCCCTGGATCGTTGGGTTTACCTGCTAATGCAAATCCTGGTCAGTGTTAGCCTTGGTTAGAGTCATGGGCCATGAAAATATCTACAGGCCCCTCACATCCTGGACATAAACTGTTTCAACTCCTTCCCTCAAAACAACACTATAGAGCACTGCACACCAGAACAACTAAACACAAGGACAGTTTTTTCCCGAACGCCATCACTCTGCCAGACAAATAATTCCCTCAACACTGTTCAACTACTTACAAAGTCTGCATCACTATTACTATTAATTTTCTCATCACTCCTTGTCGTCCATCCTCTCCCACTTGTGATTGTAGGACTAACTTTGTCGCTTGTATCCTTACGATTTATATTGACTGTTTCCTAGTAGGATTTGATTGCTTATTGCACCCTCTGACTATTAAGTGTTGTACCTGATGATTCATGACGAATGCCTCTTTTTCTTTATGTACACTGAGAGCATTTGCACCAAGGCAAATTCCTTGTGTGTCCAATCACACTTGGCCAATAAAGAATTCTATTCTATTTTATGGATGGGACAGATAAATCTCATGTATTAGATGGAACTCAGAGCACGATGCAATTCCAGAAAGGTGGAATCATTTCGGGCAGAGGTCTCCAACCTTGGCAACTTTAAGACTGTAGAAGTCCTCAAGTCTTAAAGTTGCCAAGGTTGGAGACCCCTAAATCAGGGATGGCATCCAGTGAAGGAATTGGGCGGGTGGCTATCTGGACATGCAGGGATTCCTTGACCTTACGACCACAATGGAACCCAAAATGTGTGTTGCTAAGCAAGACATTTGTTCATGGGAACTTCCTGCCATCGTCTGTTCAGTGAATCACTAAGTTGTTAAGTTGGTTAGTGAATCTGGCTTCCCCATTGACTTCGCTCATCGGTAGGTCACAAAAGGCGATCAGGTGACATGCAACCATCGTAAGTATGAACCGATTGCCAAGCGTCTGAATTTTGATCCTGTGGCCCCGGGGAATGATGCAATGGTCATTAAGTATGAAACAAGTCCCTTTTGGGGGGAGGTGTTGTGACTTGAGACAGTCACTAAGGGAACTGTTGTAAGTTGAGGGCGACCTTTATTGAGTCCTGCGAATTGTTCCGCCATATTTTCTATCTCTTACCAATTGCCATCTGCTAGCTGTGGCTAGCTGAGGTCCCTTGTGGCTCAAGTGTCAGTTTGGGACACCATATTGAGACCAGACACTCCTACCCTGCCACATTTTGAGCCTGGGAAAATGGGAGGCTGGAACTTCTTGGAGTGTATGTAGTTAGACATAATAGCATTCTTTTTCTAAGTCAAGGTCATGTTATTTCTGCACCTGGCTGAGAGGAAGTCTCAAGCTGAGGCAAATGGTGATTGGGGCATGTGATGCAATGAGGAGTGCAGGGGGTGGATTTGTAGTTTTTACTTATTTCAAGGAAGCCCAAACTTTCAGTTTCTGGATTCCCCAGTTGTACCAGTTTACTATCCAAATAAAAACAGAACTTTTGAGAAGATGCCTGACTTGGAGTTATTGGTTGGAGTGGAAGTTTTCTGGAATGCTGACATCAAGCTAGAAAGTTAGAAGGAGTGGCCAAGGGAAATGGGACATTCCTGAACAGCTAAATCAAAGGATTGTAGAGAGAAACTTTCTCTTTCTTAAGGCTATTCTGTCCTTGCTTAGAAAGGAGCATCCTTTGAGTAAAAGGGAATTTTTGTTGGATTGAAAACTGTGCAGGGGAGCATTTCCATGGGAGATATCCCTCTAGGATACAACCAGTGGCTCTCTGGGGTTGCTTGTTGCGGTGCATCATGCAGTCCGCCAGATGTTGCAGCTGGCATTTTCATCGACTTATCCCAAGTATAGGTGGATGTGGTTGTTGAATGCTATTAATTATTGCAGGGTGTATGCTGGTCTGAGTAAAGCTGACTTCTGCAATTGACCGATGAGGGTTTTGTCAATGCTGGACAGTGTTCAAGGGCTGCTCCAGATATTTTTGGGGATTGCACCCAAGACACCTATTGCTATTAGCCTTTATTTTCTCTTGCCATGATTGTTCTGTTTCTACTTGTACTTTGTATTTGGTTAATTTCTCCAGTTCTTTCTCTTCTCTTCTGCTGTCTCCAGGTATTGCCATGCCCACTATCCAGACTTTTTAAAAATCTGTTTATTGACAATTGCTAAGGTTGGGGTGTTTTGTGGCAGGTGCCTGCCAGTTTGAATTCTATTATTACCATTTCTTTCACTGATGGTGTTACTTAGCTGGGTTATGAAATGTCTGCAAGAAAACAACCCAGCTTAGAGAGCACCAGGGACCTTACTACTACTACTACTATTCATCACATAGTCAGCCAGATGTTCAGACTGGGTTTAGCATTTTTGTCTCCCTATCAAGGATCTGGGTTAGCAAATCTGAATGTTTGATAGAGTTGCAGATATTGTCACAGGATGGAAACTGTTCCAAGTCAAGCTGCCTTCTGCAATTGACTGATGGCAAATTTGTCAATGCCAATGATGGTGTTCAAATGGTGCTCCAGTTTTGGGACTGCACCCAAGACGCCTATTACCCTTGCTTGCCTTTGCCATAGTCATTCTATTTCTATTTATAGGTCTTTGTATTTTGTTATCTTCTTTCTCTTCTATTCTGCTGTCTCCAGGATTATTATTATTATTATTATTATTATTATTATTATTGTTGTTGTTGTTGTTGTTGGCTTCCTTCTTATCACCCTATTTCCTACAACTCCCTTGGCATTTTTCAAAAGTTAAGATAGTTTCTTAAAACAAGGGAAAGAAAACTAGGTTTCTAGTCCTTATGGGGCCAGAAGACAAATCAGTTGTGCTTCAAAGCAATTTTTTTTTTCAAAAAAGAGCCACTTCTGCAGCCTTGCAGAATTTTAGCAGTGTGTTAGTATGTATATCCTTGGATATTTCGACTGTCTGGAGAACTCTGATCTGTTTGTCTCAAACTTCCTCTCCTGCCAGTTGTTCTTCGGTCTGTGTTTCCTGGTTTTTAATTGCAGACCAGGGTTATAAATATTGCACTTTTAGGATGGACGAAAAAAAAAAAAAACGTAAACTTACGATCGAACGCTTTTTAAAAAGCATGCCTTGGTTTCTGCTCGTCTTGTCTCGATGGTGTATGTGCTATTTATACAGCACATCTCGCTGGAGAAAATATACTTTCTCTTGGATCAGCCTATCAAAGCTAACAGACATTCTTTAAAAAAAAAAAAATACAATGGCCCTGCTTGTGAAGACTGAATTATTTTAAACCACGGCTTGCAAACAGCTTGGCCGAGTAAACCTTGTTGCTAAACTTAGCAGCCGGGTTATTTCATTTGAAGGGGGATGGAGGTGGAGTAAAAAATGGCTGTGTTACTCCGGGGCTCTGCTAAGGCAGTATTTGTTCTTAATGTTAACTTTTCAAGAAATGAAAAATGGCCATGAAAAACAGGCAATGCTTTATGTCAGAAGAACTTGAGCTTTCTGTTGGAATTTCCTTTCAGAGGGAAAGGGAGAGGGAGGGAGGGAGAGAGAGAGAAGAAGAGAGAGAAGAAAGACAAAGAACAAGAGAAAAAGAGAAGAGAGAAAAAGAGAACAAGAAAGATAAGACAGAGAATAAGAAAAAGAGAACAAGAAAAAGGAGAAGAAAGAGAACTTAGAAAGAGAACGAGAACAAGAGAGAGAGAAGAGAGAAAGAGCAAGAAAGAAATAGAATGAGAAAGAAAGAGAACATGAAAAAGAACAAGAGAGAGAGAGAAGAATAAGAAAGAGAGAGAGAGAGATCTTAGCTTGTAAAAGGGCGTGAATTAGACCTCTGCTCCTGGCCCAGCTTTATGGAAGAGATTAAACAAGGTGCTAGTCCACATGTCTGGGGTTTGCTTTGTGCTTTGCCCCGTCATAATATAGTTTGGGCTTGGCAGGATGTGGTTTGCAAACCGAGATAACAAGNTTTGGGCTTGGCAGGATGTGGTTTGCAAACCGAGATAACAAGGCCCAAGTGAAGATGTGAGGCTGAATATATCCACCTGCATATCCTCTTCCCATTTAGACCTCATACAAATTCACGAGGGTGAAATTGGGCAGGGTGTGGGAAAACAGGTCTAGATTGTAAGTAAATTGCAAACTGGGTTAAAATAAATAGTGACCGTTTTTACAAGGATTTGTAGGCAGAAACTGAAATATAGACATTATTTCCTTTGGCAAGAAAAGAAAAGAAAAGAAAAGAAAAGAAAAAAGGAAGGAAAGATAAAGAAGTAGAGAGAGTGAATTTGATTGCTTTATCCATAGAAAAGAACACACAGGGTATTCTTGAGTTATGGCCAGAATTGAAGCCAAACTTTGCATTGCTAAGTGAAACATTTGTTTAAATGAGTTTGGCCCCACGTTGCGATGTTGTTCTTCTTGCCATGTTGTTAAGTGAAACATTGCATTTGTTAAGTTGGTAACACGGTTGTTAAATGAATCTGGCTTCCTCATTGACTTGGGCTTGTCAGAAGGTTTCAAAAAGTGACCCTGCTGGGACACTACAATTGTCATAAATATGAAGCAGTTGCCAAGCGTCCAAATTTTGATCACGTGACCCTAGGAAAGGCTGCAGTGGTTGTTAAGTGTGAAAAAGGATCGTAAGTCAGTTTTTTTCAGTGCCATTGTAACTTCAGTCGGTGACTAAATGGAACCGTTGAAAGGAGAGGATTACCTGTACAGGGATCCCAAGTGTGAATTTTTTGTAGATGGCAAACATGAAAAGATAAAAAGCAAATTGCTCATTGCTGCTCTTGAAGAACGAGGACAAAAGTAGTATGGAGAATTTTCTGCTGGAACTGGAGAGCATGGAATTATTTCTGCAGCCTGAAATGGTGCAGCTGGCTCTTCTCTCTTTCAGCTAGACTGTCCTTGGCCTTGATAATTAGATGGTGGGAGAGGCCTTCTCTGCCAAGGTCCCAGAATCAAATCCTTGCATATTATTCTGAAGGTCTCTACTATTCCTCCACTCAGCTGGGGAATTAATCCGTGGAGGAGGAGAAGGTTTAAACTCTATGAGCTGCAGTTAGTTGCAGGATGCTGTCTGAATTATTTTCAAGCACCCAAATAGGAAAACAGTGTGGGGTTTTGTTAAGTCTTGAGAGACTGCAAAAAAGAATTTGGTTGTGCAGCCTCTGGTAGGAAGTTTGCAGGCAAGAGCTTTCCTCTCCTTGTTTGTTTAATGTGAATGTGTCAGTTTTTTAAAAAAATGTTTTTAGTGCAGGAATGCAAACAGCTACCAGACAGACACACAAACACGTTATGGTTCGACAGAAAAAGGTCTGCCTATATTGGTAGGGATTAAAATAGATGGAAGGAAGGAAGGAAGGAAGGAAGGAAGGAAGGAAAGAAAAGAGAAGGAAAAAAATAAGGAGGGAAGGAAGGAAAAGAGTAGGAGGAAGGAAGGAAAAGAATAAGGAAGGAAGAAAAAGAGTAGGGAGGGAGAGAGGAAGGAAGGAAAAGAATAAGAAGGAAGGAAGGAAAAGAGGGAAGGTGAGAGAGAGGAAGGGAGAAAGGAAGGAAGGAAAAGAGGGAAGGTGAGAGAGAGGAAGGGAGAAAGGAAGGAAGGAAGGAAAAGAGGGAAGGTGGGAGAGGAAGGGAGAAAGGAAGGAAGGAAGGAAAAGAATAAGAAGGAAGGAAGGAAAAGAAGGAAGGTGAGAGAGAGGAAGGGAGAAAGGAAGGAAGGAAAAGAGGAGGGAAGGTGGGAGAGAGGAAGGAAGGAAAAGGTTCACTTCATGTAATATGAATATTAATAATTATGTATATATACATACATACACATATACATACATACATACATACATACATACATACATACATACATACATATATACATATACATATACATATACATATATATATATATATATATATTCCGTCCTTAATCTTATCTAGACCAGTTTGTCTCAACCTTGGCAACTTGAAGCTTGCAGGATTCAACTCCCCAAAGAATTCCCCAGCCAACAAAACCAGCTGGGGAAATTCTGGAAGTTTTAAGTCCACCCCTCTTCCAAGAGGCCAAGGTTCTCCAGACGGGCTTCAGCGTCTCATTTGAAGAAGGTTTCCAACCAAGATCGGAATCCATTCCCAGGAGGAGAAGTTTGAAGAGGACTGTTGGAAGGCATCCCAACGTCTTCTCGGCATCTTCCGAGGTTGCTCGCTTTCTGCTTCTGGAGCAAGGAAGCGTTGCCCAGGGGTTGCCTTCCTCATCTCCTGGAGAAGGCAGCGAGGTGGTTGGGGAAGGTCTCCTGGTTTTTTGTGCTGATTTTGGACGTTTGTGGAGGATACATTTGGCAAGCTGGGCCTGTCGAGAGCAGATGGGTGGCTGCTGGTGTTTCAGAGCCCTCCGGATTTGCAAATGGGGAATTTCCCATTGCATCACTTCTTGCTCAACCTTCCAGGAATAACAAAGATGGGCTTGTCTCCCATTGCAACTTGTGCTTAATTAAAGCAGGGACACCTTCAGAGGTGGGTGTGGTTGTTTTGTCGCTCACTCAGGCTCTGTTTGGCTGGGTTCCCACCTTGAATGCAAAGGAGGCATGTGGCTCGCCATGGAAAGTCAGCCATGGGTGAGCTGGAGAGAGAAATCTTGGCAAATGGCTTGATATGCGGCGTGAAACCGTGCCAGTTCCATAAAGCAGAGCTTTGGGGGGAAATGGCTGAAGAGAAGATCCGGTGGGTTCCTGGAGTTCTTGTCTAGAGCAAGGTTCTTCAAAATTGGAAAGTTTAAGACTGGTGGACTTCAACCCCCAGAACTCTGGGAGTTGAAGTCTACGAGTCTTAAAGTTGCCAAGGTTGGAGATCCTGATCTAGAGGAGGCCTGAAGAAGACATGCTGGCTACGTTCCACCACCTTCTCCTGCAACCTAACACTCTAGCTCAAGGGTCTTCAAACTTGGCCACGTTTAAGACTTCAACTCCCAGAATTCTTGAGCTAACATGACTGGAGGAGGGATTCTGGGAGTTGAAGTCTACAAGTCTTAAAGCGGTCAAGTTTGAAGACCCTTGCTCTAGATGGCAATAATCGCTGAAGGTTATGGTCTTCCCAAATTTGGGATGGGGAGGAGAACAGTTCTGAGATCACAGGAAGCTGAGGGCTTCATCAGATGGACTGAAGTTACAAGTCAGAAGGTCCCTTGTGTGAATCTCACCATGGTTCTGTATTGGCCAAGAAGGATGGCTTTTAAGAGGACTTTCTCTTAGGACCTCTTCCTTTGCAGGGGAGGTTCTTAGGATGTGAGGACAACCTTCTCCAAGCTCAGAATGTAGGATTGTTTGCATGAAGTAATGACAAGTGTGGCTCCCCAGATGTTCCCAGCATCCTTGACTCTTAGTCATCCCTGGCCAAGGTGCCTACCCTTTATAGTAAGTTGTGTGGACTATGTCACACACTGCAATGTGCAAGGGTCCTGGTCAACCGAGACAGATTTATAGGCTAACATGCTTTTGAGGACCTGGTTGAGACTATCCCAAGTTTAGGATGGAGACGTGGATTTGGTGGTTGTAGGGGGAGGAAGAGAAAGCTAGAAACTTGACAACCTGGAGTTACGTGACCCTTGTTTTATTTTGCAGCCTAACATAACCAAGGCGAAGAAGGGATAGGTGGGTGGAAGGGATGAAGCAAAGCACCTGACTACATTTGCATGCATGATAGTCCAGGCTGATGTCATGCTCAGCTTTGTTTTATGAGCCCAACCATCTTCCATTAATGTAAATCACCCATGTGCTTCTTAATACCTTAATTAAAAAAATGTAAATGATTTGAGTTACATTTTGACACAGGGAACCATTCACCACCACTGTTTTGTAAAAAAAACAAAAATACCTGGGTCAGTTTCCCTAAACTATTTCTAAAAGTTCTCCTAAGAGGTTGCAGCTCAGCTGTCTGCCACCCTTTCATGCACCTCTTTGGGGCCCAACAAGTCCCAGCTGTTGCACTGGCCTTCTGTCCTGCACCAGCCATGTGCCGTGCATGGCATGTTTTTTTGCATGCCGCATCCCCATCTGATGACTGCAGGCTTTCAGCATCATTGCCACATAAGCAGGATTTGTGTCTCTCTCTTTCTTTTTCTCTCTCTCCATCTCTCTCTTTCTTGTTCTCTCTCTCATTCTTGTCTTCTCTCTCTTTTCTTTTTTGTCACTCTCTTATTCTTTCTTCTGTCTCTCATTCTTTTCTTTCTTGTTCTCTTCTCTTTCTCATTCTTTCTTGTTCTCTCACTCTCTTTCCCGTCCTTTCTTTCTCATTCTCTTTCTTGTTCTCTCTCTCTCTTTCTCATTCTTTCTCTTGCTCTTTCTTGTTCTTTCTTTCTTGTTCTCTCTCTCTCTTTCCCCCCTCCTTCTCACACTCCAGTCTCCACCCATTCACCAGCCTTGCCAACTGCTTAAAGACGTCTTTTAGCCGATTAACTCTTCTGGGTTTAAAATGATTAAGCAATTAAGCAATTACCTTTATTGTGTTTACATCTTGCCCTTTCTCCAAAGAGGAGCACAGGGGAGCATATTATATATGAAGGTGGTAATTACTTACCTGGATCTTGCCAGGTAGAGATGGAGGCACTGGGGTTGGGGAAAGGGACCCGGATTGGCGAAGCTGGCAATGGGGGAAGAGCTTAAGCTTGGCACCAGGAAGTACTCAGCTTAGAGATAGTCCAGAAGGGGCTTTAAAAAATTTGGGGTAGGGGAAAAAAAAACCCTTGGTTATCCTTAACCTTGCCCTGAAAACTAGCTTGTCCCATTATTGGTTTGATGGGCGAATAAATTAGCGGATGTATTACTGCAATTTTTTTTTAAAAAAATTCATAACTGTATTTCATGTCTGATTGGCTTACTTTCTGTATCAGTGTATTTAAATTAATTTAAGTTAATTTTTCTGAGAAGATTTCAGCAGGTGTGCAACGAAGTTGGTGGCCCCAAAGGTTAAGACCTTCTGTGCCAACGTGTGACTGTTTACCTTTTATTTTATTCTTATTTTGCTGCAAGAAGTTTTTGTTTAACGGTGAACTGGCTGATTAGTCATAATCATAACCCTGGGGCATTTCATATTATTAAACAACATCTGCTGATCTCACAGCCTTGGGAAGGGCTGGAGAGGTAGACAAAAATGCCAGATCCAGCCTAAATAGCTGGCTGACTGTGCAAACCAACCCTAATAATTGATTAAATGTATATTCCACCCAACTCCCAATGACTTTGATTAGCCAGGGCGCTGTGTGGAATCTTCATTTTATAGGCTGGCCAATGAAGACTAGAAGCTTACTTTTTCCTTTAGAGAAAGGGATAAACTTTCTTTTATTTTTTTCCTAACAGAGTATTTTAATAGGTATACAAAGAGGATATACTTCTAACAGCAGCCACATTTCAAATATAATCTTACATGATTTCTTTTTAAGGTACTCATTGCCATTTTACTTTAAATGGACATTTTGATTTGAAACTAGATTGTTTCTTCTAAAAACTTTAATGTCATCCTCTTTGCTGCATATTTTCACCAGTATGTGAGATAGAGTTTCACGTTCACTTCCAAACTCTTATTGGAAAAAGCCCCTATATCCCTCCTCCTTGTCTTTTTGCTGTTAATGTGATCAGTCTTGGCTGACCATTTGTGCACAATTTCAACTCCTAAATGCACCATTAAAAATACTTTCAAAGAGCTGCTACCAAAATCATAAGCTGACGAGAAGAAGGGCTCGTTGTATGACTTTTTCTTGTTGTTGTTATCTAAAATGCTGATGCCACCTGACTCCCAGCACCTCTGGGTGGTTTTCAGATTATTCAAAACATGAAAAACAAGATATGAAAATAAAAATAAAAGACTAGAAGTAAAAGGAAGGGCAGAGACTAAAGGTGGGATTCAGTCGGTTCTAGAGAACCGGTAGCAGAAATTTTGAACAGTTCGGAGAACCAGCAAATCCCACCTCTGACTGGCCCTGCCCCAATCTATTCTCCGCCTCCCATTGAGTCCCAGCTGATTGGCTGCATCTCCTTTGGTTGCCCTGCACAGGAGAACAGAGCTGGAAAGCAGGTTAGTGGGCTGGGGAGAGAGTGGGGATTTTATAGTACCCTTCCCCTGCCATGCCCACCAAGCCAGCAACAAAAAGGAGAAGAGAGAAGCATCCTGTTCACGGGCAGCCATCACCTGCCTCCCTTGTCTACCAAAGAGCTTGCTCCAACCTTATACAATTGGAGGCCAATGTTCAGATCTTCTCCCTTGGCAGCCCTGCGCCCACCTACAAAACATTGGGCATGGCATGGTGGGCATGGCTCAAACAGGAGACACTATATCACTTTGGACAAGTGGCTGTCCCGTCTCTTGTAAACAAATTGTGAAGTGTTGGATTGTTTCTCCCATGAGACCAAGGGGAAATGGAGGAAGAACAGAGCAGAAAATGCATGGATAAACCTGGCTGAAGAAAGTCAGAAAAAGACTTGGTGATATGATTAACAAAATATCAGAGTTGGAAGGGACCTTGGAGGTCTTCTAGTCCAACCTCCTGCTCAAAGCAGGAAACCCTATACCATTCCAGACAAATGGTTGTGCAATCTCTTCTTAAAAACCTCCAGTGTTGGATCACCTACAGCTTCTGGAGGCAAGTTGTAGGTGACTAATTAACAGGAGGGACAGTCCTTTAAAGAGGAATCAAAATCCAACGAAGAGAGGAACTAATCTTTCCACCTGTTGCTTCTTGTCCCGCCTTCAGTGGCTTTGGAGAATAGGTTGATTCCCCTCTTGGAACAGAAGTTGCCTTCAGAAGTTGTGGGAGCTTCATCACTGGAAGCCTTCAAAAAGAGACTGGACTGCCATCTGTCAGAAATGATCTTGCATGGGGGGTTGGACTAGATGACCTACAAGGTCCCTTCCAACTGTTAATCTGTATCTTTGGGGCAGCCCTCAAATATTGGTAGAGTAGAGGACCATTCTCGTATCCGGGCTTGGAACAGATTGAAGTTGTTTTTCCAGCAAGTTTCTGTCTGTCTTATTATATGGATGTCTCCAGCAAAGCCCATTGTATGTAGTATCAATGTCCTCTGTGTAGAGAAAGTAGTGAAAGAATGAGCAGAGCCCCTGAAGGTCATTCTTCTGCTTGAATGGATGGCCAGTTGGGATGCTGGACTTGAATTTAGCTTTAAGAGAAGACTTTGCAAGGAGACCTTGGAAGTTGGGGAGCAGTGGATTGGAACTGTTGCTCCCGAACTGGTCCCCCAGGAACCCTAACAAGACTTGCTCCTGAGTAGCTCAGCTCCTGAAGTGACCTCAATGAGTTTGACCCATTTCCATCAAGAGCACTTCAAAAGCTGTTTACTGCAAGCACTTGGCCCGGCCTTTTGAGCCCAACCCAAGAAAAACATCCAAAGCTTGGCTCTCCGTTTCCTAAATCTCCAAGGGCTGGGATTTATTTTCATTTTTCTTTATTCTTTTTTTGTCTTAATTGTTGAGTCATTATCAAGAGAGGAAGCATCATGGGGTCATGAGATTGGCCCTCAAGCCACCACAGAACCCAGCAGGAGGAAGGACAGTGAAAGAAAGCTCAGCACAGGGGCAGATAGGACAGCACTCCAGAGGGTTAACATCATTGCCCAGAGGATCCTGGGTTGTCCTCTCCCCTCTTTGGAAGAGTTTTACAGCTCCAGCTGCCTTAAGAAAGTTCAAAACATTATCCAAGATCCATCTCATCCTGGGCACCCTTTTTTTTTTTAAGCTATTACCCTCTGGCAGACGGTACAGAACCATAATAGAAACAAGGACAAACAGGCTGAAAAACAGCTTCTATCCCAGGGCAGGAACTCTATTGAATTCTACTGTCTAGTGCAATATTAATGCAATATCAGGGGTTTTCAATTCAATGTGTGGAGTGTGAAGGATGTGTGTTTTTTGTTTATT
The DNA here is from genome assembly GCA_004320025.1 of Laticauda laticaudata. Taxonomy (NCBI): domain Eukaryota; kingdom Metazoa; phylum Chordata; class Lepidosauria; order Squamata; family Elapidae; genus Laticauda; species Laticauda laticaudata. Next base: position 43,808 of record BHFT01021812.1, read on the forward strand.
TTCATGGTCATGATGTGCACTGAAGATGGTGTTTGATTTCGTTGTACGAGGTGCAATGACAATAAAGTAAACTAAAAGAAAGCGGTAGGGTCAGCTACAGTGAGGAAGATGGGAAGGGAAGTGGGCAGTGGTGGGATTCAAATTTCTTTTACTACTGGTTCTGTGGGCATGGCTTGGTGGACATGGCAAGGCTTGATGGGGGTGTCGGGAAGGATACTGCAAAATCCCCATTCCCTGCCCACCCCTCTAACCTGCTTTCCAGCTCCGTTCTCCTGTGCAGGGCAACCAAAGGAGACCCAGCCGATCAGCTGGGACTCAATGGGAGGCAGAGAAGAGATGAGGTTGGTGGGGTCAGTCAGAGGTGGGATTGGCCGGTTCTCCGAACTACTCAAAATTTCCGCTCCTGGTTCTCCAGAACAGGTCAGAACCGGCTGAATGCCACCTTTGGAAGTGGGCTCCTGAGACATCACTGTATCCTGGCTCCGATTCTGAGAAACCTTGGAGACAAAACTAAGGGTGGTCCTCATCTTATGACAACCACCGAGCCCCAAATTTCTGCGGCTAAGCAAGACGGGTTGTTGAAATGAGGTTTGCCTCAGTTTACAACCTTTCTTGCCACCATGATGACAGAAGCTTCTTGGGGTGAGAAGCGAAAGGTCCTCAAAGAAAATCCAGTTGCCTCTTGCAAAAAGCACCTTTTGGGTCTTCACGGAATGCTTAGGAATTCCTTCCGGATTTCTATGATGGATGGTTTTGAGTTGGAGGGATGATTGGAAGTGAACTGAGGAAGTGCAGCTGATGATCAGGTTGTGTGTCTATCCTACATTTGTCAAACCTGGAAAGCCACCCTCATTCCTGACATTTCTGGGTCTGGAATAATTGTTTCCTGGTTCCTCACTTGGGGTGTCCTAGGAGCACGGAAAGCCAGATCTGCTCCTCTGGAGAAGAGGGGAGGATACAACTGGAGTAGGCATGACACTTTTGTCCCTTGAGAGAAGGAGGGTTCATTGTGGTGTTTGCAGAGCCTGGATGAAATTTGGGAACACTGTTTTTTCAGCTATAGCAGGCCTGTACAGCCTTGGCCTCTTTTAAGGCCTGTGGATTTCAACCCCCAGAATCCCCTTGCTGAAATCCACAGGTCTTAAAAGTAGCCAAAGGTAGATACCTCTGGTCTTACAAACATGCTGTTGCATCCTTGTTGTTTGCAGAAGGTAAGTTGAATTTTCTTTCTTTTTTTCATTTTTGGCCAGAGGAAGACCTTCAACCATATTTAGACCATATTCTAAATCTGATCTGTGGAGATTTTGGCCAGCTAGTTTGATAACTTTGTTTGGTAGTTCACAAAGTCTTGTGTTTTAGTTTATCTTTATAAAATAGTTTATTGTTATAAATGACTCAAGGTAGAGGACATCCTCAAAACTCTTTCCTCCTCCTATTTTGCCCCCACAACAACCCTCTGAGGTGCACTGGAGAGAGAGAGAGGAGGGAGGGAGGAAGGAAAAGAGAGAGAGGGAAAGGGAGAGAAGGAGGGAGAGGGAGGAAGGAAGAGAACGAGAGAGGGGGAGAGAGAGAAAGGGAGGGAGAGAGGGAGGGAGGAAGAGAGAGAGAGAAAGACTGGCCCATTCGTTTTTCATGTCTAAGGCGAGACTAGAATTCCCCATCTCCTGGTCATTGGCCCAGAGACACTCAGCTGACTTTCACACCTTAGTTGGGACTAGAACTCACCATCTCCTGGTCACCCAGACTAAAACTCAGCTCTCGCATTTTCTAGGCAAGAGGCCTTCACCGGGAGGACTTTAATTTTGTGTTTTGCTGTTGTTGGATAATTTAATTTTTTCAGTTTTTTTGCATTGGGTTTCCCCCCCCCTCCCCGCCTTTTGTTCTCACTTCTTTTGATCGCAAAGGAATGGTGGGGTTTTCAAAATGGCCGCTCCGTGAGATTTTCCCCCCTTCTCCGAATTACACAACGATTGTCTTCCTGACCCCCACTGCTTGTGGGTTGGGTTGCTTGACCACAACTCGGCCAAGTTGAAGCTCTTCTCTTATCAAGACTCAAAGGCATCCCCACTCTTCCTCCTCGGGTTGACTTCCTCGTCAGTGACTCTGACCACCAAGCCTGCCGTTGTAGAGTCTGTCTCGGCTTCAAGGATTCCCGAGCCACTAATGCCCCGCCAGATGGAAACACCGAGCACCTGCAGACCCATTTCCCGAACCAGGGAGGGCTGGGGGGGAGGTATCAGCTGCTGCCTGGGGTTGGGAGTTGATGAAGAAGTAGGACGTTGGGGGTTTGGACTTCCCTTTGGGGGCTACCAGTTCGTCTCTTGTGGTCCAAGTAAATGGCAGAAGGAATTGAGGAAGTCAGATAATTGGGCTCCGTTCCTCGACCGCTTTCAGAAATTTGGGGTTTTAGACGGATGACATTGCTAACTGCCAACTCTGTTCATTTTCATTGTGGTTTTATTTGCTTATTTATTTTGGCCCCTTATTATTTCTTACAAAACACATAGAGGGAAGGAAGAAGGCAGGATCAGAAGGTTGAACAGCCCAATCCTAGTTTTTTTTGGAACTTTATTAAAAAGAAAATACAAAGAAAGCAAAGGAAAAAAAAGAGAGAAGAAATTAGAGGGGGGTGGGAGGGAAAGGGCAGGGAGAAAGCAACATGGTGTATTTGTGTGTATTGGGGGGCTGTTGAATCCTGAAGTGATCTGTGAATTTATCTTCTGTTTCAGGTTTCTCCCACCTGTCAAGTGGTCTCTATCCCTCATACATTCCTTTGAGTCATCTGGAACCCCACAGCAGTGGGAATCCCTTACTTGCTCAATTGAGTCAACACAGCCTCTTCGAGACCCCAAAAGGTTAGCCTGTTGTTCCTTCCTTCCTTCCTTCCTTCCTTCCTTCCTTCCTTCCTTCCTTCCTTCCTTCCTTCCTTCCCTTCCTCCCTCTCTTCCTTCCTTCTCTTCCTCCCTCCCTTCCTTCCTTACTTCTCTTCCTCCCTCTCTCCTCATTTACATCTCCTTCCTTCCTTCTTTCCTTCTCTTCCTCCCTCCCTCTTCTCATTTCCGTCTCCTTCCTTCCTTCCTTCCTTTCTTCCTTCCTTCCTTCCTTCCTTCCTTCCTTCCTTCCTTCCTTGCCATTTTAGCTGCAAGTTAGTGGTTGAAACCATCTGTTCCAAGGTCAAAAAACACCCGGTAGGTTGGTAAAGTAGGAATGGTTCCTGAGTGGGGATGTTTTAGGGTAAGCACACATCCCCCTTGAAATGTTTCCTAGGCTTGGATTTTTGTGACCAAAGAGAATTGACCTCAATTTGCTGTTTCCCTCCACCTCTTTGATTTTACAGATGGATTTTACCTTACTGGGCACACAGGACAAGCTGTCTTGCACGCCCAGGCCACCCCATCCAGGATAGCCCCCAACCCTGCCTCGAGTGCCCTGCTCCATGAAAAGGACTTTGGGCACCCACACAGGACCTCCAAGGATGGCCCCAAAGACCTCGGCGGGAAGGACCGTTCTTACCGAAGCGACCTCTCCTTGTCCCTGGCCAAGAAAGAGGCCAAGTTGCGCGAGGAGTCCCGGCCTCACAGCGTGGTGGACCTCACCCAGGACACCAAGCCGGAGAGCGAGAGGAAAACGAACGGATTTGAAAAGGCCACAAAGATTGGGGAGCGCTTGTCTCCCTACCTGGCAGAACACTTATCCAACCGGGGGGTCTTCAGCGGAGAACCAAAGTCCAAACACCCACTTCAGACCTCTTCCCTCAGCAACTGCAACATGGCCGGAAGCACCCAGGGCTCCGAGCTGGACCGCTGCCCCAAGGACCTCAGCCGACATGATGAGAATGTGAGGCCTCCTCCTTATGTCTACTCCGATCGAATAAAGAAAGTTGACTCTGCGATGAGTTCGGTAGCTGCCCTGCACGTGGCCTGCAGCTGCCCTTCTCCGGCTCAACCAGGGAAGCTCCCCCCACCCTCGGCCTTCCCTCCCCAGCCTATCCATCCCAACATGTACACCATCTTCCCCTTGACCAAGGAGTCTGGGAGGGAGCACAAGGTCATCGCGCCCACCTTCGTGCCTTCCCTCGAGGCCTACGACGAGAGAAATGGCCCCATTCAGATTGCCTCCCAAGCCCGGGACAATACCAAGCTGAAGGAGAAGGAGGTACCGGCTGCTGCCCGAGTAGGGGTCCTGCAGGCGGTCCCTGAGAGGTGCCTGACAGATGCTTCTCGCAACCTTTTGGCCCAGGAGTTCTCCATCCATGCGGATGCCAAGCGGATGGAGATCCTGCGGGAGAAAAATTCAGTGATCCGGGCCAACTCCATGGTCTTGAAGAAACAGGCGGCTTCGGAAACCTTCTTGAACAGGCCAAGATTGAACTCCCCCGAAAGCAGGGAGTACCTCCCTTTGAAGGACTTGCCCAAAGCTGGCTTGGAGGCAGAACATCGCTCCTGTGAGCGGGATCGTTTTCAGAGACCTGGCTGCAAAGAAGCGGGGAAGATCTACAGCACTTTGGACACCTCCTCCTCCTCCTCTTCTTCCTTGTCCTCTTCCTCCCGGCCGCATTTAGATCCCAGCCAACAATTGAAGACCCCTGAACAAAAATGGAAGCCTTTTGAAATGGGCAACTTTGCCACCACCCAGATGGCTGTTCTGGCTGCCCAACACAACCATGCCAGCCGGGTGGAGGAGGAAGCCAAGAAAACCTACCTGGAGCCCAGCAACTTACAGAGGTCCTCCGTGGTGGGAGCCCGGAGTGTAGTAGAGAGCCTGCACCCTCCCTCCCATGGTGAGGGCTCCGCTATGCAAAGCCTCATTAAGTACAGTGGGAGCTTTGCTAAGGAGGCATCAGCACGGCAGGGGGGTGGCAAGAAAAGTCCCTTTGGGGGTCTGGGCAACATGAAGCTAGACCCTGGTCAACAGCCTTCCCCCAAGCTCCAGCAGCTGCTGCCCCACCAAGCTAGCAAGCAGCTGAAGAAGGAACCGGAACGCCCTGAAAGTGCCAAGTCTTTTGGACGAGAGAGCATTGGATCTCAAGGAGAGGTGGAAGTGAGACATCTCCCGGTTGGTATCGCGGTGGCGGTGGCCCGTCAGAAGGACAACAGCAGCAGCAAGATGGGACTTGTGGACCGTGACCGCTCCCTCTCCTTGAGTAATGTTAAAGGTAGGCTGTGGACAGGGAAGTGTCCAGCTGAGGATACTTGGGACAGTTGCAACTCTGGTTCAGCCATATTAATTGGGAAATTCTGGGAATTGTTTAGATGTAGCTTCACTTCGGAGCTGAGAAGGTTGGCTAAGATGCAGGAGTGGAGGTAGGAGATCTAGGGATCAGTGATGGGAGTTCTCCAAATTGTTAGTATTTTTTGGGAAAGTTTGGACAAGAAAGTTGGAGTGGGCAACCCAGGAAAGTGACCTTTGAGCAAAACAGGTGGTGTCAATTGTTATGGTAATGCTGTTCCTAGGAGAGACTTGAAGTTTGAAAAAACATCTTTGTTAAAATTAAATCATAGAGGAAAATATGAAACAGAGAGTGAAATTTAAACCAGAAATCTTTTTATTGGGAATGTTAGAACCCAACACGTACAGAAAATATCAATATTTGATGCTTCATACCATAATTGCTGCCAGAATTTCTTTCACCCAAAATTGGAAGCAGGCTACGACTCCCCCAGAAACCACAATTATTAATAAGATATATCAATGCGCAGAGATGGAGAGATTAACAAAGTTACTGAAGGATAAAGAAGAAAGAGAATATTGTAAACTATGGGATGTTTAGTATGAATGAATAAGAATAAGGCACAAAGGCGCCAAATGATTTATATAATGCTGTAAAACCATAAAACAAGGAGGCTTTCATGAAAATAAATGTAAATAAATATATATATATATTTATAAAATGCCCAGAAAGACAAAGAATCAAACACAAAGATTTGTACACATTAGTAGAAGATATTTACAATGTAAATATTGCTATAGTAACGTTGTAAAGTGCAGAAATTTGTTTTTAAATGTTAAAACATTGAATAAATAAATTTATTTATTTTTTTAAAAAGATCTTTGTTGAAGGATCCAGTCTGAGTCGATCCCCTGGACCAGAGGTTTAGTTTAGAAGAATGTGTGCTGTGGGATATTCTATGCATACTATTTATGTGGTGTCTGGTTGTGTGTGGCTTTTTATTTGTTGATTGGGGGGTGTTGATGGCTAACTAGAATAGAATATAGAATAACCTACAGCAAACATTCTGGTAGAGAGAAGTTTGGGCTCCAGCAAGAGTCCAAAAACTCAGAAGGCTAAATATCTGGTCCCAGTCAACTGGGGTTGGATCCTGCAACATTATCCTGGGACACGTAGATTTGCCTTCATTCGCAGAAGAACTTTGTGCTTAATGAATTCTCTATGTTAGCCTTGTTTTCTTGGTCAAAGGAAGGATGTGGTTCCAAGGCCTTTATAACTCAGTTTGCCACCAGGTTTCAGGGTTAACAATCTTGGTAGGGTTGAAGGAGCTTCTTGTTTTCATGCAAGCTTCATTTTTTTTCAAAGGAACCACGTCTGCAAGGAAAAGCATTGGCTATGCCATAGAGTGCCATTGTTGCACTGCTGTGTTTTGTGCACAAAATTAATGTAGGGGTATAAAATAAAACAGCCCCAACATGCAAACACATCAAGTAGATGGAGAACAACCTTGAATCTGGTGGAGAATTCTAGTCTGGTGTTTATGGAGGACACCACTGAGCAAAGTTCATTTTGAGAGAGGATTTCCTCAATCCACTCAATCTACTCCAAAGTGGCAGTCACTGTTGGGTAGATTTTATTGTTCATTTATTTTTTAAAAAAGCACTTTATACCATGCTTTTGCTAAAATGGCTTTAAATCAATAGAAAGGGGGGAGGGGACAATTATTCAAAAAATAATTTGGTCTGTAGGATTTACAGTTGACCAGAAGGGGGAAAAAAGTGAACGAGGAAGGAGAGGGGGAAAAATGGTAGACATTTTTTTCTGTTGCTTTTAGGGATAAATGTTGCTCTGTTTTTGGACTTCGGTGTGTGTGGCACACCTTCATCCCAAAGTAAACCACTGGCACTTAATTCTCAGCTTTGTTTGTGCAAGATGCTAAGGGCTCCTTTCCAATTAAGCTGTTTTTGATTTGAAAGAGAATCTAAGCTGCCTTCCATTTTTAAAAACAAAACAACACCCAATGTCAGCATTTTAAGCCACATCCCAGCATTTTGTGTGGCATGAATGCAAGGGGAGATGGGTGTAGCTGCGTACAAGGGACACACTGCAATTAAAATTTGGGACACAGTTAAATGAAAAAGGAAGAAATGGCCATTTGAACGGGGAGAATTGGATGAAGTATAGAGATGGGCAGCTGTTTGGGATGGAGAACGTTGTGGTTCTGGATCATCCCTGATGTGAAATGTCTCTGTTGGTTTTCATAGTGATCCTGGAAAGCCAAAGTTAAGCTCCAGACCAGGTCTGGTTAGCAAAAATTAAATGGGAAGACTATTGATTGTGGAGAAAAGCCAAAGTCAGCCTGTTGAGCGATCCGATCTGTTCTGTTTCTGCCACAATTTGGTGGCCAAATAAAAATTGCAGGACTTCTCTGAGATTGTGGTAGCCTACTCCAAAGTCTTCTACACAACCTGGGTTGAGATTTCAGCTGAGCATTCTCTGAAATTGTGAAATGTTGCCAATTAAAGATGAAGGAAAGAGTTTGGAAGGTTGGCTTGTCTTTCCTAATCCCCAAATTATAGCACTCGGTAGTCTGGAGCCCTCCAGTTCTTTGGACTACACTTCCCATAGGGCCAGAGGGCTGTGGTAGAGAGCTGTGGAGATGGGTGGAGGAAATGGAAAGGGGAACAGCTAGAAAGGAGTGGCGAAGGAATGATAAACAAAGGTCTTGTCTTAGGTATCCCAAAGGTGCTTTTGCAAGACACAACTTTATTTTTCCTTGAAGCGGTTTCGCTTCTCATCCAGGAAGCTTCTTCAGTTCTGAGTGAATGGTGGAGAATGGAAGGATTTATATTAATATATCTGGTCATTAGCTCTCTGAACTGAAGAAATTTTCTCGGGATGGGAAGCAAACCGTCTTCAAGGAAAAACCAGGAAAGTCCAGTTGCTTCTTGAAAAAAGATCTTGACCTTGGATGGATTGAAAAATCTCCATAGACCTCTTGTTTTTTAGGCTATGAATTCTCCCTCTGTCTTTCATTTTGCTAGTTGGCCATTTCAGAGTTCTAAGCTTGGCCTCTCCGTATGTATTTGCCAAGCCCCCCTTTAAAAAATAAAACACAAGATAAAGATAAATAAATCAAGTCTTGTCTCTAAAAACGCACAGACACTACTTAGCTCTGTGGGAATAACTTGGGGAACATTTTGTTAGAGTGAGTCACTGAAAAGGCCATCCAAGTTCCCTCTTTTTTTACTCCCAGTTTAATTTATCAGCGGGTCATGTGTGGTTCTGTGAATGTCTGCAGTGTACTTCCATCTACAGTTTTATTGCAATTTGCTTTTTTTTTTAAAAAAAATAAAAACATTGCTTCACTGTAGTCAGTCTGTTTTTCAACCGATTTGGCATTTCAGGAGCATGTCGTGGGCACTCCCACAAAATGGCATAGAGGGCTGGCCTTTTTCAGAGACAATAGATCGATCCATTGGTCAGAAGGTGAGATGGGGCCTCATTATATTGTTCGTGCCCCACTCCTAAAAGTTACCAGTTCTCCTACATTACCCACTGCCTTTTTTTTCTAGGAAGGTCGATAAATCATTTTAGAAGTCCAGAGGGAGGGAGAGAGAGAGAGAAAGAAAGAAAGAGAAAGAAAGGATTATTGGAAATTAAGGTGGTTTTGTTTTATAGATGCCATTCCCTATTTTTAATCTAATATAATCTATTAGAAAAGCTAGAAATGTATTGGAGTCCCTGGACATGGCATTTAGCACCCCTGAAATAAGGAGACGAATGGAAAAAATAACAGAGAAAACTTAACTTCAACCTTGGATGAAAAATAACAATATTTTTTATCCAAGGGTGGCTCTTGAAAAGGTTCCAAACTGAACCTGGGAACTAATATTTATTTTATTTATTTATCATATTTTATATACTGACCAACTCGCTCACATATCCACCGTGTGTTCCCTGGTTGAATTATGTCTAGGAACTCAGCTTTATTCTCAAAAGGTGTACAAGAAGTCCTGGACTTACAACCATAATTGAGTCAGGCAATTAAGATCGAGGACTACCAGTAGTTGTACTGTTAAGTTGTGAAAACCCAACTGGGTTTCTCTCAAATGTTTCACTGGGTCATGTAAAGGCTGGCTTGGTTTTGATAGATAAATAGCTAGATAGATGATAGATAGATAGATAGATAGATAGATAGATAGATAGATAGATAGATAGATAGATAGATAGATAGATAGATAGATAGAAAGAAAGAATTCTTTATTGGCCAAGTGTGATTGGACATACAAGGAATTTGTCTTGGTGCAAATCCTGGTATGTTTTGTTGATTTGGCAGCTTATGGTGATGGACGCATTCAACCCGTTTGCCAAATTTGTGGTGGCATGGTGTGTGGGCAAATCAAGCCAAGGCTTAAGTCAATAATTAGGTTTTGAGTTTTCTAATTGCTGCATTTAGTTAATCATGAGGTTATCTTTTGGTGAATGGTGCCAGGAAAGAACACGGGAGGAGGGGGGGATTGAACAAAATTAACCGAAATGTACAATTCTGGATAACTGTGGGATGTTTGAGGGGTTAGAGGCACATTTAAAAAAATAATAATCAAAATTTGTGTCCATCTTGTGGCGAGATCGCAATTGGAGAGACCCAATGAGGACCAATGTCCAGTGAAGTTACAGACAATGGTCTTTCGTTCTGGCTTCTCTATTCTTAGAGTAAGAGTAATTCAGTTGGCTGCGGGCCAAACATTCCCCAGATTTTGAGACGGCGGGCCGGACGGAGGGGAGAGAAGAGAACATATTCCCAAGTCCCTCGCTCCAACATGCTGCTTTGAAATGACCCTTGAATGGGGAGGGGAGGGGTGCTTGGAGGCAGAACGTGGCTGAAATTTGTGAATTGGGAGCCTTGGATTGGGGTGTGTGTGTGTGTGTGTGGTGCAAAAGGCAGCTTAAATTTTGCCAATGGGGGACCCCATGCTTCTTCCCTGCCAACTCACGAGCTGTGTGTCTTTCCAAGCTTCATCGGTGCCTCTTTCCGTCTGCCCATCGTCGCCCACCTCTCCGTTTTGGGTGAGGTGGGGTAGGGGGCGACCAGCAGCAGCGGGGCAAACCCGCTCCGATGCCTCCCCACCGGGTGCTGCAGAGAAGAAGGAAGCCTGGATTCTGTCCATCTACCTGGACCCTGGACTCTCCTGGTTTAGCCCTTTTGTGTGCAGTGGCCAATCTGACTTCATTTTTCCCATCTGGGTTCCCACAGCCTCTTTGCGTCTGAAGCCAGGATTGGTAGCCAACAAAGAAGATGTGTTTGTTTGAGCTGGTCTGAAAACTTCCACCCCCTCTCAGCTCCCCACTCTGCTCTCTCCCCCCACTCTGTTCAATGTAATTTACTGAACAGAAATAAGAGCTTGTGAACAAGGACTGTACTTTGTCTGGTTGCTAAGCAATAGAAGCGGCACACAAGGCTCCCCTTTTTTTGCCTGTCTCGCGGTCCCCTCCCCAATTCTCCCTCACCCCTCCACCCTTTTCCCATCCTTGCATGCCAAGAGGCTTTTTTCCCTCCTTTCTTTTCTCTTTCTTTCTTTCTTTCTTTTTTTTTTTTAAATTAATAATATCGAGTTGGTTTGCGCCAAGTGCAGGGCACTTGAAGGGGCAAACCCTTTTAAGTGAGAGAAAAGCAAAAGGAGAGGAGGGGGTTTAACTCAGCTTATCTGGTTGGATTTGGCAAGCCAAACCACACATTGAACAGGGACATTGGTCTCCAAGGAAACGAGGCCTCCAGAGATATTTCCCCCCCGCCCGCCCCCCCCCGTCTCCCTCCCTTCTTCCCTCCCTTCTTCCCTCCCTTCTTCCCTCCCTTCCAGCTCTGCGCATAACTGATTGAATTTTGTACGGGGACGAACGTTGCTCCAGCGGATTTTGTACATCATGTCAGGAAATTTATAAAGACAAGCTTGCCTATTTAGGGTTTGTGTGTGTGTGTGTGTGCATGTGAATTGGCAGTTTGTCAGTTGTGTTTGGGCCATTAAGGGGTGTGCAGCACATTCCTAGTACTGCCATGGGACCCCCTGGTTAAAAGGCTGATGCATCATTATTCTTAGGCCAGTAAGGGAATCCTGAATATAGGCTGTTTTATGGTTGTTAGGCCCTTTGGGTTTGCTACCGTCCCTGGATTGGGGTGCTAGTGGGGTTTGTGAAGGCATGCAAGAAAAATAAATGTGATTGGAAACAAGCATCTGCAAGAACGAAGTTGCTTCTTGATGAGGAATCTAGCTACAACCATCAGCCTGTGGTTATTCAATACACCTTGTTTTATTTTTTTTAGAAGTAGCCAAAGAGATGATGGAGAAAATGGAAGACAGACAAACCCCAGATTGTCAGGACCTTAAATAAAGGGTGGGTGGTTGGGGGGGAAAGGGATTCTACTAACTGTTTGTGATAGAAGGAAAGAAGGTTGTAGTAGTCCTCAACTTACAGCATCAATTGAGTCTGGGCTTCAGTGAGACATTTGTTAAATGAATTCCCCCTCTCCCTGATCCCATTTTGCAACCTTCCTTCCCACATTTGGCTGAGTGAATCACTGCAATTGTTAGGGTAGAAACAACATGGTTGTTAAAGTGAATTCTGGCTTTTCCCCTTGACTTCGTTTGTCAGAAGGTCGCAAAAGGGGATCACCTCTCTTCTCTCCCCTCCCCTCTCCACTCCTATCTTCTCCTCTCCCCTCCCCTTCCCTCTTTATCTTCTCCCCTCTCCTCTCTATCTTCTCTCTTCTCTCCCCTCCCCTCCCCTCTTTATCTTCTCCCCTCTCCTCTCCTCTCCTCTCTATCTTCTTCTTTCCCCTCCTCTCCCCTCTCCTCTCTATCTTCTCCTCCCCTCTCTCCTCTCCTCTCTTCTCTCCCCTCTCCTCTCCTCTCTATCTTCTCCTCTCCCCTCTCCTCTCTATCTTCTCCTCCCCTCTCTCCTCTCCTCTCCTCTCCTCTCTTCTCTCCCCTCCCCTCTTTATCTTCTCCCCTCTCCTCTCTATCTTCTCCTCTCTTCTCTCCCCTCCCCTCCCCTCTTTATCTTCTCCCCTCTCCTCTCCTCTCCTCTCCTCTCTATCTTCTTCTCTCCCCTCCTCTCCCCTCTCCTCTCTATCTTCTCCTCCCCTCTCTCCTCTCCTCTCTTCTCTCCCCTCCCCTCCCCTCTTTATCTTCTCCCCTCTCCTCTCCTCTCCTCTCCTCTCTATCTTCTTCTCTCCCCTCCTCTCCCCTCTCCTCTCTATCTTCTCCTCCCCTCTCTCCTCTCCTCTCTTCTCTCCCCTCCCCTCCCCTCTTTATCTTCTCCCCTCTCCTCTCCTCTCCTCTCCTCTCTATCTTCTTCTCTCCCCTCCTCTCCCCTCTCCTCTCTATCTTCTCCTCCCCTCTCTCCTCTCCTCTCTTCTCTCCCCTCCCCTCCCCTCTCTATCTTCTCCCCTCTCCTCTCCTCTCCTCTCCTCTCTATCTTCTTCTCTCCCCTCCTCTCCCCTCTCCTCTCTATCTTCTCCTCCCCTCTCTCCTCTCCTCTCTTCTCTCCCCTCCCCTCCCCTCCCCTCTTTATCTTCTCCCCTCTCCTCTCCTCTCTATCTCCTCCTCTCCCCTCTCCTCTACTCCCTCTCCTCTCTCCTCCCTCTCCCCTCTCCTCTCACTATTCTGAACAACAAACTGTTGCAAGTCAAGGACTACCTATATTTGGGAGCAGAACTAGGAATTTATCTGTAGGCATCTAAAGCTTCCTGAATGAGCAGAGTCTTGATCTGTCCTTCTGATTCCACTTGACCTCATAACTGTCTCTTCAGGCTTCTCCCTCAAGGATCTTGGGGTCCTTGGAGAGATGTCTAGAACTTCAACCGTTGGTTGGAGAATTCTCAATGTTTGATTATATTTACAGGAGGCTGAGCTTGCTTTGTTTCGGTTGCCCCTTAGGACACGGACGGTTGGATGAGGACTGTGGGGATGACCGTCCACGCCTTCGAGAAAACCACCTCCTGGCAAGTCGTCTGGAACGAGACCAGGAGAAACTACTCAGGTGATAATATTTCTTATGCTCCTGATACTTTTCCTGCTCCCTTTTAGCTCTAAAATTAGAAGGTTTCTGCCCACAGTTCTGCAATTTGAAAGAGGCAACTACCTGTAATGCGGAAATATATTTTAGCTACAAATGTAATGAAAGAAAATAAACCTGCTGTGAAAAATAGCAGGGAGAAAATAACAGAATTGCCATGCAAAAAAGCAGATAAATTCAACAAGCTAACTATTTCGTCTAAACAAAAACATTCTTGCTGGCTGACGGAAGGTTAACTGAGAAGGGTTTGAGTAAATTTCTTAGGAAGTTCAGACGTTATCTGGATTCCTCCTCCTCCTCCTCCAGCTTCTTCTCCTTCTCCTCCTCCTCCGCTTTTGAACCTCTTCCACAAATGTCTTCCATTGAAGTGAAGTGTTGTCATTCCATGAAGAATGGAAGGACCATGCTTGAAACCTATCAAGACTTGGGTTCCTAAGCCCTTCTCTTCTTTTCATTTTTCCCAGAGAAAGCAAAGAATTGGCTGATTTTGCTCGGATCCATCCGGCTACTTGTGCTACCAGTGGCTTAAACTCTAACCTCATGGTGACTGGGGGACCACCCCTGACCAGTTCAGGACGGTGGACTGGTGACCCCACACCACACCTGGCAGCCCATCCGTGGTTACCCAGAAGCAGCAGTTCGTCCATGTGGCTTACCGGCCATCCCTATGGTAAGGTGATCAAAGGCATGCAGAGTTGGCCTCTTATTTAGACCACCCATTAGGGGTGTGCAAATATTTTGTACTGAAGGGTTTTTGGCGCGAAATTTCGTGAGAGGCCCTGTTTCAAACCCTTTGGCAGTGTTTCAAGTTTGAAAAAGCCCGTTCATTTCACGCTCCATAGCAGGGTTTCCCAACGAGCAATCTCATGTGTGTTTTTATGCTCTTAGAAAACAAATTCCTTCAGCTTAGCTGTTGTTGCTTAACACAGTGGGCAACCTCTGATGATTCTGAGACACCCCAGGTGACTAGAATAAAAAATGATGCAGCAATTGCTTTTATTATCCATGCATATCTCAAAGGTGATTTTTCAAAACTTTCAAGACTTGTCTTTTCCTTGGGGTGGGGGAAACAATAAAACTATTGAAGAAACAAAAAAACCTATTTTTCCCTTAAAAAGAGTGCTTTTGAAAGCAACCCTTGAGATGACTATGATCTGGATGACTGAGAACCTTCACAGGCATTTAGCCATGCATAGCTCTGCATCCCTGGGTGACCAGCGGTACAATCCTAAAGTATCTTTGTTTGGGCACAATCTCACTTGGTATCATGTGATCTTTTCACTTAACAGAATTTCTCTTCTGATCTTATATTCTTTGCAGGGCACCCTTCTTTGCACCAAGGCATGGCCTCTGGCTTTCCTTCCGGCATGGGGGGAGCACTCCCCTCTGCATACCAGTTTGCCAGAGATCCTCAATCCGGCCAGCTTGTCATGATCCCCAGCGAACACCTGACCCACTTTGGTAGGTACCCAAAGAGAATTGATGTCAGTTTTGGAAGCCATATTAGCACTAGAAGCTTCCACGCTGCCACATTCTGGAGCCTGGGAAGATGGGAGGGGGGAATTTTGTGGAGCAGCATATGTGGTTAGACATAATAGCATTCTTCTTTAAAGTCAAAGTCATGTTATTTCTGCACCCGGTGGAGAGGACGTGTCACGTTAGAAAGGATGGTGATTGGGGCATATGGGGGCAGGGGGTGCATTTGTAATATTTTACTTATTGGAGGGAAATATGGAACTTTCAGATTCTGGATTTCCCAGATGTGCCAATATACCTACTCTAATAAAAGGAACTTTGAGAAAGTGCCTGTCTTGGAGTTTTTAATTGAAGTTGGGTTTTTCTGGAACCCTGACATTATCCCAAATCTGAAAGTTCTGGGTTTCCCTCCAATAAGTAAAATATTACAATCCACTCCCTGCCCCCACCACTCCATCACATGCCCCAATCACCATCCACCCCAAATTGAGACATTCCCTCTACTCCTCCTCAACTAGATGCAGGAACAACATGACCTTGACTCTAAAGAAGAATGCTATTATGTCTAACCACATGCACTCCATGCAATTCCCCCCTGCCATTTTCCCAAGCTCAAGAACGTGGCAGTGTGGAAGCTTCTGGTGCTAATATGGCTTCCAAAGCTGACAGGGTTGACAGTTGGATCTTCATATGTGCAAGCTATTGTTCATGTAGATTTTCAATAAGGTAGAATTAGATGATCTGTTCATTTTTTGTCTGGTCTACCAGGAATGGTTGACAAGAGAAATTTGTTGGGAAATACCAGTCTGGCAGGGAGGAGGGATGAAGCATGGCATTATCCTGGAGTCACTGTGCAATCACAAAAGGGTTACAACTGACCAGTTCCTTGGAGCCTTGTCTAATTGTTCCCAAGATTTACAAACGGGGGAGATTCCTGTATTATAGGCAGAACATAATGAAGTAGTTAGCTTGAACTCCATTTAGGCCTGGTTGTCCGCATCTGACCTGCTTCATATGTGGGCAACTGGGTGCCACATGGGGCCACCTCCAGGATATCCACATTGCTTAGACCTTACAGTCTGTCTTTGATTGAAGTTGGGATTTCAGGTCAATCTCTCTCTTCATTCCAGCAGAACTGATGGACCGTGCACCTCCTCTCTGGCCTGCCATATATTCTCCTACCAGGGGCTCCCTCCAGCATGCTCACCAGCTCCAGCTCTTATCTCACCAGCAGCTGATTCGTCAGCATGAGCTATACCTCCTGCAGCAACAGGCTGCACATGCCCAGTTGGTGGTAAGTCCTAATCCTTGGCTTCAACTCTTGCAACTGCCTTTGGAAAACCAACCTTATCGGTCTCTCCTTTCTGAAAGTAGGTCTCCAGATATGATGAATAGAGAAGGCCTGGTTAGATCCTAGTTAGCATTAATTAAACCAAGTGGACTGATGTGGTGGAATGTATGTAGTAAGGGGATGGTTTCCCAGGAGGGAGGGGCTGCATTCTGGAGGAGTAAGAGGCTCAGATTTCTCAGATAACTCAGCTCAGATATCATGTGTGAAAGAAAGTGATTGAGGACAGCCCCTCCTCAGTAGTTCCCAGAGTATATTGTACATGCAGATAGTAGAGGCTGCATTCTGACAAGATTCTGTCTATAGGTGTGAAGCAATAAAGAACTCTGGAAGAATCACCATGTATCATTCTTGGTTTTGGGCTTTATAGCTGGCCTTTCCACATCATTGTTTTGCCTGGATTTTTACCAGGTGATTTTTTTTTAAATACAAGGCAAGGTTGGACAAATGGTGGAAAACCAAGTTGACTATGAGAAACTCTATCCCAACCAGTTATTCTGTCCAAAAGTCTGCTCCTATGATTGTAGAAAGGGAATCATCTGTGTTTACAGGTATTTATCAGTTCTGATAAGTTGTGAAAGCATCTAAGTTTTGCATGGTTGTCCCTGTGTCCTACCTAGTTTACTCCCGAGTCCCCTTTGAGGTCCATGTGGCATCAGTGAAGATCCATTAACATCAATATTTAACAGATTAACACAGATGGAAGGGACCTTGTAGATCATTCTAATCCAACGCCCTGCCCAAGCAGGAGACCCTACACCATTTCTGACAGATGGCAGTCCAGTCTCTTCTTGAAAGCCTCCAGTGATGAAGCTCCCACAACTTCTGAGGGCAACTCCTGTTCCATGGGTTGATTGTTCTCACTGTCATAAAATTCCTCCTTATTTCCAGGTTGAATCTCTCATTGTTCAGCCTCCATCCATTGTTCCTTGTCCGGCCTATAGGTGCCTTAGAAAATAGCGTGATCCCTTCCTCCTCTCTGTGGCAGCCCCTCAAATATTGGAAGATGCTCTCCTGTCTCCCCTGGTCCTTCTCTTTCTTAGACTATCCATGCCCAGTTCCTGCAACTGTTCTTCACATGTTCCAGTCCATTACTATTTGAGATCTCCTTTCTCTCAACAGGAGAGGCTAAAAGCCAGCGAACAGCGGGCGGAGATGGAAGAGAAGATAACTAAGCGCAACCTGGACAATACCAAACCAGGTTTGCCAACTTCTGCCTCAACCCTTCTGCACCGGAAGCCACCAGTTTTGTCTCCAAGCACTTCTGCGCCCTACAATAAGGTGGTCAGCCCCCCTCCACTATCCCCCAGGTCCTCTTCCGTGTCGGTGCTAAAAGCTGAGGTCATCCAAAAGTTGGAGGAACCACCAAGCCAGCCAACCTATTCCTTCCCCACGACTCCCATCACTCATCCATCTAGCCCACCTCCTGCATCTCCACCGCCTGCCCCTAACCTCCCTCCAAAAGAAGAGGAGGAAACTGAGAACATGGAGAAGAAAGAACTGGAACTAAGAAAAGAGACCGCTGCTTCATACCAGACTTTGTTTCCAGGTATAAAACCCCACTATTTTTTAATTCACTTTTTTTTTAATTTCCTGTTTTGTCCTTTTCTTGTTCTAACTTTTCCCAAAGGGCCTCTTCCCCCACCTCTCTCTCTTTCTTTTTCTCCTCTTTCTCTTTCTCTTTTCCTCTCTCCCTTTCTCTTCCACTTTCTCTTTCTCTTCCACTTTCTCTCTCTTTCTCTTTCTTTTTCCCTCTCTTTCTGTTTCTTTCTCTTTCTCTCACTTTCTCTTTCTCTCTCTCTTTCTTTTTTCTCTCTTTCTTTCTCTTTCTCTTCCACTTTCTGTCTCTCATTCACACTTTCTCTCTCTCTCCCTCCCCCTCCCTCCCACTTTCTCTCACTTTCTCTCACTTTCTCTCTCTCTCTCTCCTCCACTTGTGTGAGTGGTAGGTGGACACACCACCACTCGCACAAATGGAGTTTGCACACTTGTGCGTGGCCCTGTCATTCACACAGAACCATTCTCTCTTCCCCCCCTCCATTCGACAAAGCTGGAAAATCTGGAGGCCATTGTTGTCAGGGATTCTTCTCAGAATATGTGGGACCTGTCTTCCAAGTTTTCATTTTTTTTTTTTTGGTACCCTTCTGCAGAAATTCCATCTGGCTATCCATTCCAGTCTCTCCCAGACTCCTTCAGAAGACACTACCCATACCTTCTCCAGCCAACAGCCGCATCAGAGGCAGATGTGTTGGACTCCAGTGTCCCTCTGCCTACCAGCAGCCCTGAGCGCTTGACACTTTCTCCAGAGGTGAAGCCCATTCATCTTTCCCCATCCAAGATGGTCAAGCCCATCCAGACGGTGGAGGAAGAAGAATCCTTGGAAGAACGGGTGAAAACAGAGCTGGAGCTGGACAATAGCCAAGAAGAAGGTATCTGCGAACAGGATATGGAGGCCCTGGATATGGCAACTTCAGTTGCCCTCCCTGTTGAGGACACCAATGATTGTGATCTTCCGTTGCACCATGGCAAAGCCCTCAGGAGTTCAGTCCATGAGGAAGTTCTTGAGGATTGCCAAACTGTCTATCCAGGGATGTCCTGCTCAGTGGAAATGGAAGCCCAAGCAGAAGAGACCAATGATGGTGAAACTTGTCCCATTCATGACTATGGTGGGAGTTTGTTACAGAGAGAACAGTCTGAGATGGGATTGGTTCCTCAGCCTGAGAAGTCACCATTGGCTGTAGAAATGCCCCATATCAGATCTCCCCCAAACAGAGAATTTCCCAGCATGCTTCAGGAAGAGGAGGAACCCATGATAGAAGGTCCCATCTACAGGAATGAGATCTATTCCTGCCCAATCCCATCTCTGGACATCAAAATTGATGACCCCTTGGCTGGTATGAATGCCTTAGCAGCAGCAGCAGAATTACCCCAAGCGTGTTCCTTGCTCACAAACAGCGATGGTGTCCCTCAGGAGGCAGTGGTGAATTTAGAAGTGTCTTCCAGCTTGTCCCCAGAACACACTTTTCTGCACGGAATTACCCTCTTGAGCGAAATCGCAGAACTGGAGTTGGAGAAACGGCGGCAGGAAACCGAAGGTGAGTAGATATGGGCCATGTTTCAAGACAATGTTCAAAGCTTACCTTTGAGTTTCAAGCTCTTCTGTTCAGGTCTGGAAGACCAGGTCCACACGTGAAGGTCCAACTAAACTGATTTATGGCCAGGATCCAGTCTGGGTTGGTCACTGAGACCCAGAGTCTTTGTCTTCTGAGCTTGTGGGCTTGTCCTGGAGGCCATCTTCTGGGAATTTCTCTTAAAGCTAGAAGAGCTGTAGTGGCACAGTGGTTAGTTAGAGTGCAGTATTGCAGGTCGAACGCACTGCTCACTCCAGGAGTTCGATTCTGAGCTGCTCCAGGTTGACTCAGCCTTCCATCCTTCTGAGATTGGTAAAACGAGGACCCAAATTGTTGGGGGCAAGAGGCTGACTCTGTAAATTGCTTAGAGAGGGCTGTAAAAGCACTGTGAAGTGGGATATAAGTCTGCTATAGCAAAGGAAGGAAGGAAGGAAGGACCCAGATTGTTGAGGGCAAGAGGCTGACTCTGTAAACCTTCTTAGAGTGGGATGTAAAGCACAATGAAGTGGTACATAAGTTTAAGAGCTATTGCTACTCATGATTTATTGCAACAGGAATATGCACAGGAGTCTTCTCAACTCATGCTTAGCCCCTGCTAGGAATTAGATAAGAGTCATCCAAATACAGTATAGAACCTCCGCTCACGACCATAATTCGTTCCATAACTTTGGCGATTTCTTCGTCTTCTAATGTTTCGTCAATTCCCGGAGGAATTTCCAGGTCAGGGGTCATGTTTGATTGCCACCCGAGCATGGATCGGTGACCAGATTTTAAAAATGTTGTGAGTGTTTTCATCAGAACCAGAGGTGGTATTCATAAGGTTCTGACCAGTTCTGAAGAACCGGTAGTGGAAACTTTGAGTAGTTTGGAGAACTGCCAAATACCACCTCTGACTGGAGATTTGATAGTATCCTTCCCGACACACCCACCAAGCTACTCACACAGAACCAGTAGTAAAAAAATTTGAAGCCCACCACTGGTCAGAACCCGATTCGGTCGTAGTCAGAAGCGTTCGTGATCAGATGTTCTACTGTACAAGGAAGGTTAAAAACTTAGTTTGGTTCTTATCTGCTGGATGTCCCTCCCATTCCTCATCACTCACCCATCCTATCTCATGCAGGTCCTGAGAACTTCTCGGCTCATCCAGCCTTGGAAAGCCTCTTAGCTGCTGGTACCCAGATGCTGATGGAAGTTCTCTCCACCCCCTTCATGGATAGCCTGAAGAACATCCGTCTGCCTCGGGAACTGAATCCCAATAAGAAGTACAGCTGGATGCAGAAGAAAGATGAGACGATGTATTCCATGAAGTCATCCATTGGGAACATGGATGGCATGGAATTGGATTACAGGATGAAGTTAGCTGAGCTGCAAAGGAGATACAAGGAGAAGCAGAGGGAATTGGCGAAGCTGCAGCGACGGAGAGACTCCGAGTAAGTTACCCAGGGGCCTTCAGATCTCCTTCTGCACCTGCGTGTTGGGCTGGGTAGTGGCACCATCTTTGAGTCTTGCACCATCTTGGCTTTTCCACCCCTCTTCTTGTGTTCTCCATGACACTCAAATTGGACCTTGAGAATGGAAGGGCAACCTTGCGACTTTTGGCAATGTGATTTACTGGTTGGTCACCGGGGCAGATGCTGTAGGCACTTGGTTGGCAATTGTGGCTTTCTGTGGGTTGTTTTGAATGTAGGTCAGTGTAGTGGTTTGATGATGGATCATGGTCATCTTCTCCTTCTTCCTCTTCCTCCTCCTCCTCCTCCTTTACTTCCAGCTTCTTCTCCCTCTCCCTCTCCTCTTCTCTTCTTTCCTTCCTTCTCTTTTTCTTCCTCTCTTCCTCTCTTCCTTCCTCCTTCTTTCTTTCTTTCTTTCTTTCTTTCTTTCTTTCTTTCTTTCTTTCTTTCTTTCTTTCTTTCTTTCCTCATTGCTCTTAGTTAACAGTCAAGTGTGTGGTTTTTTTTAAGGGAAAAGCATGACCAGAAAAATAGAAGCTTGGCAAAACGAGGTCCAGGAAGGCCCAGGAAACGGAACTACGGATCCAGCGCTCTGTCGCCCCCTAAGGAGCGAGGGAAGAGTGACGGCAGGAGTGGAAAGTAAGGTTGGGCTGTGGGGCGGGGAAAAATGGATTGCAGCAGGGTCCCACCCTGGTTGGGTTGCCTTCTCTCTGTCTGGATGCCAGCTCTCTTTTGGCATAGTGTTTTGGCAGTTGGGGTGCCACCAGGATGAGTCAGGCTTGTCGCGTGGAGTTTTATGGAGACTTGTTGGTTAAGCAGCAGGTAGGACCACCAAGGGGGAAACTGTTGTGATCTAGATCAGGGATCTCCAACCTCAGCCACTTTAAGACTTGTGGACTTCAACTCCCAGAGGTGAAGTCCAAAGTTTTGCTGGCTGAGGAATTCTGGGAGTTGAAGTCCAAAAGTCTTAAAATGGCTGAGGTTGGAGACCCCGATCTAGAGGATGTCTTGATTGCTGAGAAAAGAAAGAGAGAGAAATAGGAGCAGGTTCTCTGTATTTAGGGCTGCATATGGGGGAAGGGTGGATTTTTTGGGAATGCTGTGGAGGTTGTATTTTGTTGGATTTTGAACTTGTTTTCCTTTGGCAAGAGAGGAAGAGAAACATATTGGTGTTGGGATACCCTTTAGTCTTGAAATCTGCCCTGTCTGTGGTGCTGCCTCTGCTTCCCTTTTGTTCTGGCTTTGCTTTTAGCCTTTGCATTGTTGTCATCCTTCAACCTTGCTCTGATGTTTCGGATTTTTCACATGAGGGAAATAAAGGAATCCTGCTTGGTCTGGATGTTGTCACCTGGTCATTCTTGTTACCTTCTGTTTTTTCCTCACCTCAAGCTTTTGCAAAATCATGGTGTGAAGGTTCTCCTCTCCTCCCCTCCCTCCCTCCCTCTCTCCCTCTCTCATTCTCTCCCTCTCTCCTTCCTTCTCCCTCTCCTTCTATCCTTCTGGTGATGCTACCAAGATGCTCCTTTGGTCAACCTCTTTTCTTTTCTGACATTTTCAGGCTCAGCAAATCCCTGTTGCTTTCTGAAGACTCAGAAATGGGCGAAGGGCTGGAGGAGAAGCACCGAGGTCTTCTGGATGAGGAAGAGGAGGGAGAGAACAGGAGTGGGAAGACGAAGACCAGGCACCGGAGTTGGGATGAGCAAGACCTCTTGATGAATTTCTCCAGTGAGGTGAGTCTTCTCCCTTTGAGACAACATGGCTGAGCCAGAACAAAATGGAAGGGAGATTTGTTGTTATTATTCAGTCACTAAGTCATGTCAGAGTCTTCGTGACCCCCATGGACTACAGCAGGCACTACCTTGGTGTTCCACTGTCTTCTGCCAAACTCATGTTCATTGCATCGGATGACACTTATCCAACCATCTCATCCTTTGCCATCTCATTCTCCATTTCTGTTCAATCTTTAGCAACATCAGGGTTTTCTCCCAATAGGGAGATATCAAGATTTAATTTTTTCATTCCAGATTTAGGCCTGAGTAGATTACAATTGCCACGACTCTCATCTTCACTTGAGCAACTGAATCAGCTAGGTGGATAAAATTGTTCAAATAGTTAGTTTTAACTATTCAGTTGTGTCCGACTCTTGCCAGCCTTATAGGCAAGTGCTCTCCATGCTACTCAGCTTCCTTCAGTTGTTGAATGTTCAGCTTTGGATCAGTTTTGATGGTATCAAGCCAACAAGTTCTTTGCTTGCCCCTTCCTATTGTTCCATTAACCATTCCTAGCTTCATTAACTCCTCCAAGGAATTTGCACGTGTGACATGACATAGTCTTGCAATTTTGGCTTCTAGTGATGTTTCTGGTTTTACATATTGAAATAAGCTGGATGTGAATCCATACGGGCTGTCATAATGCATTCCCCTTCCTCAATTTGAGGTTGTCTGGATGTGTTGCGCTCCCTAAGTTCCAGCACTGGAGATGAAGCCGTTGGAGAAGTCTTCAGAATCCAGCTCAGATTTCTTGGAAATTCTAGTGGATTCCACTTCAAGATTTCTGGATGAAGAAGTCATTCCTTGCGTGACTTTCCCTGGATCCCTTGCTTTCCTCCACTTCTGCTCATTCTTCCTCTCTCTCTTTTTCCCTTCTCCTTTTTAAAGCTCAAGTTCAAGAAGAAGAAGGTGTCCTCTGATCAGGAACAACTGGTGAGCAAGCTCGACAAAGCCCTGTCCCTCACCAGGCGCAGCAAGCTGAAATCTCCATTCAAGTTTGTGGATGGGTCAAGAGGGAGGCCCAAAAATAGTGGCTGTTACAACAACCGATACCTGTCCCCCCACGGTGCCTTGTTTGGCAGGGATGCCAAAAAGAACTTGGCTAAAAGCCTCAGCTTCTCCTTGAAAGCCTCTAAAGAAGGTAAAAACAAAATGGCAGTCAAAATGAAGAAGTTGGAGGTGGGGATAAAACTGAAAGGCCACCACCTGAAGGTTTCCAAGTCGCCTGCAATATCTGAAGTGAGCAGTTATTCCTACAGTAAGTCACTTTTATTTTCCTGGTTTCTACTCCTCACTGTTTTTGGTGGGCTATATTTAACAGAATAACCAAGTTTGAAAGGGACCTTGGAGACCCTCTAGTCCATTTCAAGCAGCAGGCCTTATAAATGGTTGTTCAGTCTCTTCTTGAAAGCCTCCACTGATGGAGAACCCACAACTTCTGGAGACAAGCTATTCTACTGGTTAATTGTTCTTCCTGTCAGGAAATTCCTCCTTAGTTCTAGGTTGATTCTCTCCTTGATTAGTTTCCACCCATTGCTTCTTTTCCTGCCCTCAGATGCTTTGGGCCCCTTCCTCTTCTTTGGGGCAACCCCTTAAATATTGGAACACTGTTAACATTTAGTCTGATTTAAGAGGAGGAATGGTGCACATTCCAGTTGTTTTTCTTGCATTTGGCAAAGACTGGTTTGGATTATTATTAGTATATTACATGAATGAAGATCCTGGTTGTAGGATTTCCAGGCCTTTCCCATAATTTGCATCCTGATCCTTCAGATTCAGACTCTTCTTCGGTCCTTTTTTTGACATACACACCCCTGAATTGTTACTTTTAATGTGGTAGAATTGTGTGTGTGTGGGGGGAAGCATTGAAATACATGGGAAGTAATCATAATCATTGCATTGAATGCATTGAATATTAATGTAATTTTAATGGAGTCAGTTTAATTCTTAGTGTGGCCTAGGTATCTTTTAGAGTAGGATTGACAGGTCCCTCAAATACTTAAGGGTGACTCTGGACCCCAAAACTTTGAATAATGGACAACCACACTTGAATTGGATGTGAATAATGGACGACCAGGTTTAAACTGGAGGTGTTGGGTGTTGAACATGGAATTCAGTGTGCCAAGCCACCATTTTCGAATCCTCTTCCATATTCTGATGTCTGATGCAGTGCTTAAAATTGTCCCAAAGGTGCTATTTCAAAAGGCAACTGGACTTATTCTTCCTTGAGACGTTTTGCTTCTCACCCAAAAAACTTCTTCAGTTCTGACTGAGCGGTGGAGGATAGGAGGATTTATATCCCTTGCAGTCATCTGGTCATTGGTACTCTCTCTGAGAGCCATTGAGGCCACTTGGAGGTTTATCTGGGCCCTGAGGGTCACCTTCCATCCTCCATCATTCAGTCAGAACTGAAAAAGCACCTTGGATGAGAAGCGAAACATCTTAGAATAAGAATAGAATTCTTTATTGGCCAAGTGTGGTTGGATGCACAAGGTATTTGTCTTTGTGCAAATGTTCTCAGTGTACATAAAAAAAAAAAGATACATTTGTCAAGAGTCCAGAATCATCAGGTCTAATACTTAATGATAGTCATAAGGTACAATAGAATAGAATAGAAGGATATAGGAATAGAATTTAAATAGAATGGGATGGGATGGGATGGAACAAGATACAGAATAGAATAGAAATTAGAATCGAATAGAAATTAGAATAGAAATTAGAATAGAATATAAAATAGAATAGAATTCTTTATTGGCCAAGTGTGATTGTACATACAAGGAATTTGTCTTGGTGCAAATACTCTCAGTGTATATAAAAAGAAAAGAGACATTTGTCAGGAGTCAAGAATCAAAAGGTCCAACACTTAATGATAGTCATAGGGTACAATAAGCAATCAAATCATACAGTCAATATAAATAATAAGGATACAAGCAACAGAGTTACAGTCATACAGTCATAAATGGGAGGGGATGGGCGATAAGGAATGATGAGAAAATTAATAGTGATAGTTGGACAGTGTTGAGGGAATTGTTTGTTTAGCAGAGTGATGGCATTCGGGGAAAAAACTCTCTTTGTGTCTAGTTGTTCTGGTGTGCAGGGCTCTATAGCGTCGTTTTGAGGGAAGGAGTTGAAACAATTTATGTCCGGGATGTGAGGGGTCTGTAAATATTTTCACAGNTTGAGGGAAGGAGTTGAAACAATTTATGTCCGGGATGTGAGGGGTCTGTAAATATTTTCACAGCCCTCTTTTTGACTTGTGCAGGATACAGGTCCTCTAGCTATTGCTTTTTCTGCAGTCCTAATTGTCCTCTGAAGTCTGGGTCTGTCCTGTTGAAGGAGAAACAAAGTCCAGTTGCCTTTTGAAAAACAAAACAAAACACCTGGATGACTGAGAATCTCCACAGTGCTTAAAGTTGGCAATGATGTTTGTGTTTCTTCTTTCTTTGTTTAAAAAAAAAAACAATAACTCATTGACCCCAGATACAGATTCTGAGGAAGATGAGGAATCCCTGAAGGATGAGTGGCCTTCTCATTCCCCGACCAGTGCCAAGATGAGGCCCTCCGGCCTCTATAGCGTAATGGCCCCTAAATGCAGCCGGATCGCCGACATCTTCAAAACCGGGAAGAAGAATGTCACCTCAACTAGGACTCTCAAATCTAAACTGGCTGCAAATAGAAAGCGGGAATTTTGTTTACTGTCCAGAGAGGCCAAAGCCGGATCGTCATACAGTGAATCTTCGGAGGACTCATTCGATCAAGGTTACTAGCTTATAACACAAAACCCAACCCCCGAATGTCTAGGTTGTGAGTGAATGGGAAAGAGGAGGAAGGAGGAAGGGATGGGGGTGGTTGATTGGCCACTTGAAATAGCACTATGGATGGTCAACGTCAACATCTATGGATGCCATAGAAGAATTTTTGGGGAGTAGCTTATGATTGACCACTAGTCTTAACCAACGCCAACAAATATTTGTGTCACGCGATCGTTTTGTTACCAATCAGCTCTTTCCAGAGCGTTCCAAGTCTCTTTTCCACACACATGTATACTTTTTCTTTCTTTCTTTCTTTCTTTCTTTCTTTCTTTCTTTCTTTCTTTCTTTCTTTCTTTCTTTCTTTCTTTCTCTTTCTTTTTTAGAAAAGACAATACGTCATTTCTGTTGCCATCACTGTTGTTATACGTGGCTTATTCCCCCACTCCTTTTCAAATTTACTTTTGGCATGTGTTAGAGGGAGAGGAACTGTGTAAATTAGAATATCTGTTGTGTGGGTGTGCCCCTCCCCTCCCCCTTCCCTGAACCCCTGAGATGTTTGTACTACGATTTTGGTACCAAGCTTTTTATTAAAAATATCCAGTTTGTTTTTAACTAAATCCGTCTGCCTTGTCTCTCTTGCTGTGTCTCTTTAGGTAGCTTGATGCTTCACTCCATCTCGCTGTCTCACCTCATTCCCAAAAGATTTAAGGGAAAACAAAACCACCACCACCACCACCACCCAAAAAAAGCAATTAACAAAATTGTGATGTGTTTCCTATTATCCAAATATCCCTGGCTTCAATTCTCTACTTTTGCAGGAAGAAACAGACAAACAAATCTTATTGGCTGATCTTGCCTTTCCTCTAAACTGAGCGCAGCTTTGTAGCTTGTGTGTAAATTATTGTAGACTGGGTTGGTCCCTTGTATACATACTGTTGCATTCTCATATATATATATTGTATATTTTTTTACAAATGGCTTTTAATTTTGCCAAAGACACACATACACACACACACACAAACTCATCATGCTTCGAAACCTTACTGGCTTTCAATTCCATCCATGAAACGCCCATTATCTTGGTCATTTCCAAATGAGGGTCTAAGAAAAGGCCCAGCCTTTTTCATCTCTCCTTTCGAAAAGAAATGAATGATGATTTCAGACAACCAGCTTACGAAGAGCAATAGCAATGACTATGACGGGATCTAATGTTACAGAGAGAATTTATCTGATGAATATATAACTCCACATTGGTGACAGGAAGGGCATCTGGCCACTAAACACTCAGTTCCATTCAGTTGCCCAGACTCTTATCCCACAAGGGATTATGGGGTCCTCAAAAGTTGATGATGAAGAATGCAATTCTTTTCTTTTGCTAGATCTGCTCTTCAGGTTTGGGAAACTCAAGAAAGAAGGCCAAGTTTCTAAAAAGGTCCCAATGGGCCACATCTCTCCATCCTCCTCCCCAACTTCCTTTTCACCACTTTGATCCTGATAGAAAAGATGAAATAAGATGCCCTTTAGGCTTAAGGCAGGCTAAGCTTTGTTCTCCTATCTGTCGGCTAAATGAAGAGATGGGTTCCTATCAGCTAAGTATCCTATCCTTGTTGTCAAAGCTTGACCTTCCTTATAGCCTCTTTTTGCTCTTTTCTGTTTTCCCTAAATGTGTGCCCTTCAGTTGGTTATGGTAGATGAAGGCATGTAGGAATAATTAATAATAACCCCCCCCCAAAAAAATTTTTTTTGAATTATTTCCATCCTGGAGCTCAAAAACTCCTGATTTGATAGACCTAGCCTTGCTATTTTCTTGGCAGCTCCGAATTACTCTTTACATTCTTCAAGAATGGTTTTTTGGGGGGGCATTATCATCATTATTACATTTAATTTTACTCACGAGGGTGGGTGGAGGGGTAGCTCTGTTAAGGCTTGGAAGCTAAAAGTCCCTTCTCTTTGAATAGACCAACCATCATAAGTTCTCCTGGACTTTTGTTAACTATTCCATCAACTGCTCTTTATCTAAATGGATAAATAACCCGGGAGAACTCTGATGGAAGAAAGAAAGAAATAAAACTAAATAAACCCCAGAAGCCTTTTTCTTTAAAGAGAGGGATGGAGAGAGAGAGAAAATGTTAGATCTCAATGAAAGCCTTCCTAGCTTATTGATTGAATGACTGATTTGAATTTATTGGCCACCCAACTCCTGACTAATTCCCTTTAAAGGATGGAATATGATGTAGGCTTAGCTGAATACAAGCCCCATTGGATTCTATGGGATTGCTTCCTAAGTAACTGGGACATCTGTCCTCTATGATGCTATTATTTTGACTCTTGGAGCCCCAAAATTGAGTGTATGTGTATGTGTGTGCATAGACATACACACCCAAACACACACACACACCCAAACACACACGCACACCTAGGTTGCTATTTTTGCCTTTTTGACCCCATTTGGATTGTACGTTCCTTTTTTGGACATCTTCAAATTTTGTTTCCTTTGAAGCATCAACCCATTTCACTTTGCGGGAGCCAAATCGATAAAATGTTCCAATCCTATGTGCCAAAAAAAGGGAGCCTTGGTTTGTGGGGAGGGGGCGGAATAGGAGGGAAGGAGGGTGGGAGAAATTGAATCTTTTTTGCCAAAAAACCCAAAGGTCTGTGCAGAAATATATATATATATATGTTTTCTTTGGAGGTTCGTTTTAAGGGATATTTGTGTAATAGCTTTGCTAATGGCTTTCCCTGATTTTACTAAAACCATTAATAACCTCAGCTTTTTAAGCTCGCTTTCGCTCTCCTTGCAGCTGCTTGACCCAACCTTCCACCCCTGGTCCCTTCTCATGGTGCTTTGAGTGTCTTTGTCGCTCTCTTACATTTGCTCTCTCGCCTCCACAGTTCAGCGAAAAAAAATCTCTTTGAGTCTGTCATGTAGGTAGGCCAAATTAGCTTTTTCTCTTTCTCTCCTCTGTAAAAGCTTGGCAGTTTTGCAATGATGGAACTGGGGTGGTGGGGAGGTCTCCTCCACTCCAAATGCTGGAGTTCCACCTGGGTTTGAAGGACCAAACAGGAGGGTGGGATATTGGAGAAGACATTTCGACAACCTTTCCGGGAGTTTCAAAACGATGATGGGGACCAAGAGATGGCCAGGTGCTATGGGAGTGTTCATCAACAAACTGGGTTTGTCCATTCAAGGCACTTTCTTCTTCAACTTCCCAATCTACTTTGGGGGATTCTGAGACGGGAGACGTTCGGGCTGGGTAGGTTCCTTGTTCCTCCCATTTCTACTTTTGGAACTCCTGAACAGGAATGGCCGTTGGCTCTCGACTGCAGAAGAGTGTTTGCTTTTTCCTGCTACCTACATGGCAGATGTTTACATCACAAGCTAAAATGCACATTCTTTTGTACACTAGTATTAAGAGCTGTGGTGGTGCAGTGGTTAGAAGGCAGTATTGCAGGCTATCTCTGCCCACTGCCAAGAGTTCAATCCTGACCAGCTCAAGGTTGATTCAGCCTTCCATCCTTAAGAGGTCAGTAAAAGGAGGACCCAGATTTTTGGTGAGGCAAGAGGCTGACTCTTAAACTGCTTGGAGAGGGCTGGGAAACACTGGGAAACAGTATAGAAGTCTAAGTGCTATTTTCTGGCAAAACATACTATAGTTTTTTCCCCTCCTTGTGGTTCTCCTTTTTTTCTGGAGAAGGCCATTTGCAAACTTGTCCCCACCCCCCCATTGCAAAGTTCTCTAGAATGGATCTGAGAAGAGACCCATTCTCCAGAATATTTAACAATCATTTAAAAAGGTGTAACCCTGAGGGATAAGTAGCAAGGATTGAGTAAACCCTCTTCTGGTGTCAGTGCTGTGAAAATGAACCTGAGGAAAAAAAAACCACGCAAATGTCTTTGCTTTTTGCAAAATGCCTCTCCAATTTGGCAGTAAAGGTAACAGTGGGAATTTGGACTGGCCGAAGCGAACCAGATGTGGAGGTCAACAGCTGTCTCAAAATCTGCCTGCCTCTTAGCTTTCTGGGTTTGTTTGCAACATTTATGATAACTGTGCTGTGTTTGGTCTCATGTATAAGTGTTAAATATATATATATATGCGTATATATTTAACGATGCCGAATTAATCTTCAATGTGCTTTTTTTTGCTACCTGCTATTCTCCTGTCATTGCTGAGCCATGCTTTTTCCAGTCATCTTGTTGCCTTATGTAGTAATTTAACAAATGTCTGTCTGCTGTTTAACCAAAGTATTATTTTCCTCATTTTTTTTTTTTACTGCTGAGTTTTGAAGCCTGAATTGAAAGTACCGCAAGAAAATCTGACCTTCTGTACCAACCGGGGCAATTTATTCCATCCATGGCTACCTGTAACAGATTGCATGCCAAACTACCTTGCTGGAATCTTGATCCATGTTCCGAGTTTTCAATCCTTTAAACCAATAGGTTACTAGTCCTCCTGGTTCAAGGGTGAGAAATCATTCATTTCTGGCTCAGAGGGAAATTTTGGCAGTCAATCTCTCTTCCGATGAAACAAAAAATGGCTTGTATGAACGATGAAACTCAATCAGGAAAAAGGCATAGCTAATTTTGTTTTTTTTCCCTGGATAGGTTCCTCTCCAACGGAAAAAAAATACGATTGCTGCACAAATCTTAAACTGCCAAGAGAGAATTGTTGCATGTGATTTATGAATGTCTGTTTTTTTTTAAATGCCCGTTCTTTAATTTTTTTAAAAAATGCATTTGTGTAGCTTAGCAAAGATGTCCTAGAGAGAGAAGAAAGATGTTAAAATGTGCAGCCAAGTGCATTCCTTTCATTCAATGCATAGAGCTGTAAACTGACCCAAATATATTTATGGAAATGTTAGCTGTGTCTTTAAAAAAGTGCAATAAATATCGTGCTACAGATACAAAGGGTTGGGAAATCCCATAAGAGATCTGGCAGGTCAGTTTCATTGTGTTGCCTAAAGCTGATGTACTGTGGTGTGTTTTGCTAGTAGTGTTAAAATTCCCCGAGCTCAGAGTAACTAATTTCTGTTACCACAGTAAAGGAGTATTTATAGCAGAGAGTTGAACTGTGAGGTCCTTAATGCTCTTTGAGTTTGATGGTTTTCTTGCAGACATTTCATTACTCAACTGGGCACCTGTATAGTAAACCAGAGCCTAATCAAGTAACCATCCAGGACTTCCTTGCTAGGGTAAGCAAACCCCCCTCCCTAACAGCATTGATGATATTACCTAGTTGGGTGATGAAATGTCTGCAAGAAAACCAAGCTTAGAGAGCACCAAGGACCCCCACAGTTGTTCACCATAGTCCCAATTAGGTACGAGTTTGTTTCAATCCCTATGCCGTGTAATTTCACTTTCCTGTTGGATTCTGGTTATTTTTTTAAGCTGCCATTCATAAATGTCATCCTTCCTTGATTAGTTTAGTTCAGAATTAACCGCAGAATTAACCTGGCCATCTTGTGTATGTGTGTGTGTGTTGTTGTGGTTGGCCTGTCCAAAGATAGGAGGAAAAAGTTTGCAAGAGTTCACTACTGACTTGGGGATTATGGGACTTGAAATCCAGAACATCAAAGAGGTCCCAATTTGGAGAGGATGATCCTAGATTATCTCTGACTAAAAAAAAGAGAAAAGAATTCCGTGCTATTCAAGGAAAGCCATTCTTCTCTGTTGGGAAACAAATTTTTTATCTGTATTTTGAAAGCTGAGTTTGGTATCAATTGTATCATTTGGCATTTTGTTCCTCATTTTGTTCCTCCCTACTCTTTGTAGTCAGTAGCAATAACTTGGTGGGTAGACACAAAGTTTTATTTCATGGACATTTTCTGGAAGACCTCTTTGTCTAAGGTTTCCTCAGGTCCAAAGAACTTCTCCCCTTTTTTTGCAACTGTTAAGAAGCTGGCCCTTATATTCTGGTCTTCTAAAAAACAAAGCAGAGGAGAACTTCTCAATATAATTGCTTTTCTGCATTTGCATGAAATCTTGGAAGATTACAGATCTGTGCCTAACAAGCCGTTGTAGAATTGTGTTCTTGAGTACTGAGTTGGAGATAGCTTCCAACTTAGATGGAAAGATCTTACCTCTGTATCATCCATGGATTTTGAGGTCCAGTGATAGGTAAACAGCTTTTGTTGCAATGGATCCCTGGGAAGGAAGGAAAATTGGAAGGAAGTCTTCGTTCCCATCGTCTTTTGCAAGACCTTTTGGGAGTCTGGAGTGCAAAAATTGTAGGGCCTTTTGTAGTCAGAAAAGGGGTGCGTGAAATGGTCTTGAGATCCATCGGGGTAAAAGATGGTCTGGTTTGAAACCTGGTTGCAGATTTATGAGAGTTTCCCATCTTGTCACCTTCAGATTCTAGCTCGGAAGAAGAGGATGAGGAAGAGGAGGAAGATGACGACAAAGAAGAAATGGAAGGCTATGGGGCAGTGGTCAATGAGAGGCTTTCCCCATCAGCTTTGGATGAAAGTGGCTTGGGACTCCTGGCCAGGTTTGCAGCCAGCGCCATCCCAAGTCCCATCATTGTGCCTTCAGTGTCCCTTGTCCAACTGGAAGCCAAACAGAAAGCCAAGAAGAAGGAAGAAAGACAAAACCTGTTGGGTATGTTGCCCATTGTGCAGTAGGAAGCGACCTGGTTGACGTAGGGTTAGTTGAGGGTGGAAATGTTGGCAGCATCTAGGCCTCAACTAGATTGTCATTAAGCAAAGATTGAAGAAATGGAGCTGGACCAGATAGGCCACCATTCAAACTGTCTCTCCTACTTTGGCCCAAACCAAGACCAAAGGATGGATGTCCACCTCCATGCATTGATGTTCAGAAAACCAAATATTTTTTTCCCCACCTATTGATGCCAATCCCAGCTTGGATAGCTTTTTGTACCCCTCACCCACTAGCATCCATAACCCTGCAGCACTCATATTTCTAGCTCTCTCCCATCTAAGCACCCGACCGGACTAATCCTGCTAAGCTTCTGAGAAGTAAAGAGTCTTGAGAACGGGGCCCTCTGGAGAGAATTAAGAGAAGGGGGTGATTTTCTTTGTTAATCGGGATGAGAGAAAAAAAAATCCAACTATGGCTGAAATACCTTCATTGCTTCAAATTAAATCAGAAGAGTTTCAATCAACTCTATTAATTAACTTAAGAGTTCACATATTTCAACAAGGGAGGGTCCCAAGCAACTCACTCCAGAGAACATCTGCAGAAATCTCTCTGGTTCTCTCCCCCTCCTACCCATTTTGCCTTTCCCCCCCTCCCCCGGGTCTTGTCGATGCGAATAATTAAAATGTCACTTTTTAATCCCTTTGTGCTTCTCCAATAGCAAAACTGCCCTGAAGGCAGCATTCTTCCAAGTTAGATAGATCTGTTCAAAATCACCAGAAACAACTTATTTTATCTCGCAACTGTATGCTAGGATGACTCTCCTCCTGCCTCCTCCTCCCTCCTCCTCCTCCTCCTCCTCCTGCCGCCTCCTTCCCTCCTCCGCCCTCACTCCATACCACATTGATTATCATTAAGTGTTGTTACCTTATTATTCTTGGATTATATTATGCGCTGTTTTGATGTACACTGGAGAGCATTTTGCACCAAGACAAATTTCTTGTGTGTCTAAGGCACACCTGGCCAAATAAAGAAATTCCTTCCTTCCTTCCTTCCTTCCTTCCTTCCTTCTTCCTTCCTTCCTTCCTTCCTTCCTTCCTTCCTGATTCCTTCCTTCTTCCTTTCACTTCCTTCTTCCTTCCTTCCTCCTCCTCCTCCTCCTCCTCCTCCTCCTCCTCCTATCTGGTTTTGGAATGGGAGGGGCTGTTTTCCACAGGAAGATGGATGACTTCACACCTGCAGCCCTTTCCCCAAATCACTCCTTTGAAAAGAGAGCAATCTCTCCCATCCTTCCCTCTCCTGGCTCCCTCCCAGAATTCCCATGGAAGTTGTAGTCCAGACACCTTTGGAAAAGAACTGAAGTATGCACTTTGGAAGAGAAGGGAAAGGCCGGGGTGATAAGCAGGGGAGTTTCCAAGAGGTGGAACTGTGGACAGAGAGAGTTTCAGGAATCAGAAGGGGATTTCCATGGGTTTGTGTCCTCCCAAGTGGCTGGGGAAACTGAGGCACAGCCAAACCTCCCGAAAAGGAGGAGCTCTCTAAATCCTTAGCTCTCATGTCTGGTTCTTACAGGTTCTGCTCCTTGTAGCAAATTTTTATAGCGTTTCTGAAGTTGCCATTGCCAGCCTAAATCCAAACCCATTCCTTTCAGCGATTTTGGGAGTCACGGAAACCAGGACCGGAGTCCTCCCAACTTTCATGAGGTGATTCCTCTGGCTTGACCGATGATCCTTTTTATTCCGTCTCTAGGGACTGAGTTTGAATATACGGACTCTGAAAGCGATGTGAAGATCCGGAAGAAATCTCCAGCGGGTTTACTCCATGGGAAGAAAGGATCACTAGATCAAGGTCCTTCTGCCAGCACCACGGAGACCTCCATGGGCAACACCTTGGACAAGACCAAGGTGGCGTCCGAGAAGAGCCGGAAGCTGAAGAGATTCCGGTCACCCAAAGACCTGAGTTTCGAGTTCGGGCTGGAGGTCAACGACGACGATCCTTGGAATCGGCGACGGAGCGAACGGATTTTCCTTCACGACGCGACCACCTCAGCTGGCTTGGCCTCCAGCGCCCCAGCCAGCTCCATTCCGGTTTCCAAAAGCGGACGTTGCCTGAAGGGGTCTCTTTTGAGCCCCAAGAAGGAAGGGAACAAGGGGAAGGAGAGGAAGGAACTGAGCAAGGTAGGAACTGGGGTGCGTGGGGAGGGAAGAGGGGGTTGAGACACCCCCCCCAAATGGGAAGCATTTAAACATAATAATAATAAGGCAGGAAAGATTAAAAGAACATTTTTCCCCATGCAAGACCATGTTGGAGGCAGATGGGCATGGATGGAGCAAAAATCCTTCCTGCCTACCTTTCTACCTCTCTTTTCTTTCTTTCTTTCTTTCTTTCTTTCTTTCTTTCTTTCTTTCTTTCTTTCTTTCTTNCTTTCTTTCTTTCTTCCTTTCTCTCTCTTTCCTTCCTTCCTCCCTCCCTTTCCCTTTCCCTTTCCCTTCCTTCCCTTTTTCTATCTCTCTTCTTTTTCTTTCTTTCTCTCACTCTCTCCTTCCTTTTCCTTCCTCCTTCTGTTTTTCTCTCTCTCTCTTCCTCTCCTCTCTCTCCAAGCCAGCAGTCTATTACCATCGCTTTATCTTTCTCCTTTTGTCTTGCAGAAGAAGAAGAATAAAGAAGGGACCGCCTGCTCTTCCTCCAGCTCATCCTCTTCTTCCTCCTCTTTGCTTTCTCCTCTGGGCATCGCCAACTCCCTGCCAGATCTGCGTGTCGGCTTGGCCAACTCTTTGACTTCCAACAAGAAGAACAAGGG
This sequence comes from Laticauda laticaudata, assembly GCA_004320025.1. Lineage (NCBI taxonomy): Eukaryota > Metazoa > Chordata > Lepidosauria > Squamata > Elapidae > Laticauda > Laticauda laticaudata. The sequence goes on from BHFT01021812.1 coordinate 79,370, forward strand.
CAAAGCCAAGACTAAAGAGACAAAGAAGGAGGTGAGAATCAGAGTCACCAAGAAAAGGGGCCTCACTATATGTCTGCCCTCTACCTGTTGTGCCCAATGAAGCAGGAACTTTGTGCTAGCCCTGAATCCCAGGCAGATACTGGTAACCATTAGGCCATATGGTCAATCTAGCCTTTCTCTGCAGAATGAAGGTTTGCTAAGAGTACGATATAAATTGGGCCTGAATTATATAGAATTGTCCCCGTTTCTCCTCTGTTTTGTACACTTTATTCAGAATTGATTGCATCCTCTAGCTTAACCTTTTCTCAGTTTTAGACTCTGTCTCTTTGGCTTGGCAACATCTCTCCTACAGAGCTGTAGATCTTTTTCTTTTACCAGTGGAAAACCTCCCTTCCCTGGTTCAGATGTTTCTCAACCTTGGCCACTTTAAGATATGTGGACTTCAACTCTCAGAATTCCCCATCCAGACCTCATTCTAACCCTAAGTCTTAACCCTTGCTGACTGAGGAATTCTGGGAGTTGAAGTCCACATATCTTAAAGGTTTCCGAAGTTAAGAATTACTGCTCCAATGAGTAAGATTTCATTTGAAGACTGGGTAATTCCATACCCAGCCACTCTGCCTTTTATCAAAGCCAGAAGAGATAAACAACATTCACAGCCACTAAAAACCAGGCTGCCAAGGAGACCCACATTGGTGCAACTCCTTGGAATTTCTCCAGCCCTGCGAGTTTTTTCTACCCTGAAATTTTCACACCAGTCAGGGTTGCATTCCCCGGAATGGAAAGGCTTTCCTAGCAGTTGCTTTTCACTGTTAGGGCTGATTTGGAAGACCTATCTTCAAATATTTGGGTGTTGTGATAACAGGGAGCAGAAAGAAAGGATGGAAGAAGGAGCTTAGCTAAACTGCCCAAGGAGCTGCTGATCCACCTCTACAGAGGAATGATTGAGTCTGTCATCTGCACCTCTATAACTGTCTGGTTTGGTTCTGCAACCCGACTCCAGAGAATAATTAGGACTGCAGAAAAAACAATTATCACCAACCCGCCTTCCATGGAGGACCTGTATACTGCACAAGTAAAAAAGAGGGCTATGAAAATATCTACAGACCCCTCACATCCTGGACATAAACTGTTGCAGTTCTTTCCCTCAAAATGACACTATGGAGCACTGCACACCAGAACAACTAGACATGAGAACAGTTTTTTCCCGAAAGCCATCATTCTGCTAAATAATTCCCTTAATACTGTCCAACTATTTACTAAGTCTGCACTACTATCACTGTTAATCTTCTCATCGCTCCTTATCGCCCATCCCCTCCCACTTGTGACTTTGTCGCTTGTATCCTTACAATTTATATTGACTGTTTCCTCGTAGGATTTGATTGCTTATTGTTCCCTATGACTATTATTAAGTGTTGTACCTGATGATTCTTGACTCTGGATGAATGTTATATTTTATGTACACTGAGAGCATTTTGGAATTTGCCAAGACAAATTCCTTGTGTGTCCAACCACGCTTGGCCAATAAAGAATTCTATTCTATTTCTATTTCTATTCTATTCTGTATTCTATTCTATTCTTAATAGATTCTACTCTTCATAGATTCTATTCTGTTCTATTCTATTCTATTCTATTCTATTCTATTCTTATTGTACCCAATGCCTATTATTAAGTGTTGTACCTTATGATGAATGTATCTTTTCTGTTAATGTCCACTGAGAGCATTTGCGCCAAGACAAATTCCTTCTGTGTCCAATCATACTTGGACAATAAGGAATTCTGTTCTGTTCTGTGAGCACCAGGAGGCGGCTGAGACTTCGGTTCCACCCACTTGATGGATTTCAAAGCATGCAAGTAGAATAATAAATCTGGTTTCCTTGTAGACACGAGGGAAAGGCGGAGCCGTGAGCAAACTTATGGAAAGCATGGCTGCTGAGGAAGACTTTGAACCCAACCAGGACAGCAGCTTCTCCGAGGATGAGAACATACCCTTGAACCTCCTTCTGGAAAGACCGCTGACTCCAGGTGGGTAGATGTGACAGTGTGTGAGAAAGACCTTGGCAGAGGAGAGGGAAGAAACATGAGTTACTTGACAGACTGCTCATCCCAATGGGATTGGCCCATTCCACCTGTCTCGGCAGAGGAAACATGCTACGGACCCGATTGGCCAGGATATTCCAGGTGGTGGGGTCCAGGAGAAGAATATTCCCCTGGAATATATATGGCTTCAACCCTCCTGGATCTTCTGCAATAGCTTAAAGACCTGGCTTTGTCAGTTGCCTTGGGGCTCCAATGAGAGGAGGGGCTTCCCATTGGGGGTGGGGTCATTTAATAGATATCACCTCTCTCAATTCTCCCCCCGCACTGCTTCTACTGCCTTCCTTTGGATCATGTGACCACAGGGATGCTATAATGGTGGCAAGCATGAAAAATAGTCCCAAGTCACTTTTTCCAATGCCGTTCTTTGAACGGTCACTAAATGAACCATTGTAAGTCTAGGGCTACATTGCAAGCTCTCTGGTAAAAGATAGGCTGCCCATAAATTCAACAACAATAAATAAAGGTGTTTACTTATTAAAAAGAAATAAGAAGAGGAGAACATAATCTGATTTGAAGTGGATAGATACAATGATATGTGAGAAAGACCTTGGGAGAAGGAAAAAGGGAAGAAATTCTGCCTAGCAACAGTCAGATGAGAGTGTGCAGCCTGCAGCAAGACCACATTCTTAGCTCTGGTTCTCTTACAGCGCCTCGTTCTTGCATCATTGACAAAGACGAACTGAAGGATGGCTTGAAGGTCCTTATTCCCATGGATGACAAGTTACTCTATGCCGGGCACGTCAAAACCGTTCATTCTCCTGATATGTAAGCAAAGGAGTTTCTTCATCCTGGTTTCTGTGGGCCTAACTTTGATATTTTTGATGTCTTTGATTTTTTAAAAATTGGAAATAATTTTTTTGTTTTATTTTGTGGGCTTTAAAAAGGGCTGCTGTATTTATTTCAGATACCGGGTTGTTGTGGAAGGCGAGCGAGGAAACCGGCCTCACATTTACTGCTTGGAGCAGCTGCTGCAGGAAGCGGTGAGTTGGTTGTCTTGGTGGTTAATAGTACTTGGGAATGAATGTGGGAGATGGAGGGGGAAGGGATGTTGCTTCAAGGAGTAGATAAGAGATGTTGTGATGACCCAGGGTGGGATACAAAACAAACACAGTCATAGAAAACAGGTGAAGCCCCTTTTATTCCTTCACTTTGCTTCCAAGTTCCGAATATCTTTGATGGAAGACAAAAAACTCCCACACACACAGTTACAAGAAGGAGGAAAAAAGCAACACAAACCAGGCAAGATAAGGACTAGAGGACATCCACAGATAACAGAACACACACTGGGAAGGATGCCAAACTCAAAGAGGAACCATAAACTAGAGATATTTCCATGCTTTGTTTCCAGCACTCGCCCATACGCATGTTCGTCCTCTTATTCAATTGTCACAGCTGCAGCCCATGAAGAGGATTAAGGCCCTCTCCTGAATAGACCACGTGTTTCCCTTATCCTCTCCTCCCTGCGTGCCCTAGGATGGAGAGGGGATGGGCCTGGGTCCTCCTCTGACTGCCCAGCTGGCCTCTGCCCTTCCCCAGCCTCCTCCACAACCTCTGGAGCCACACCTCTGGTCGGCTTTTCCTCTTTTCCCTTGGAGTCAGTCTCCAAAAGGGGCATGACAGTTGTCTTGGTGGTTAATAGTACATGGGAACGAATGTGGGAGATGGAGGGGGAAGAGATGCTGCTTTGGGAAGGAATAGATAAGAGATGGGAGAGTCCACAGCTGAATAACGACAGAGGAAGAAACTTAGAAAGGTAGAAATGAACTCCTAACTTACCAGGTGATAAAATGATTAGAATGAAGTTTTGCAGGCTGACTCTGCTCACAGCCAAGAGTTCAATCCTGACCAGTTCAAGGTGGACTCCGCCTTTCCTCCCTCCAAAGTCAGTGAGGATCCAGATTGTTGTGGGATGAGGATGAGGATCCAGACTGTTGGGGGCCATATGCCGACTCTATAAACCGCTTAGAGAGGGCTTTTAAAGACTATGAATTGGTATATCAATCTAAGCGCGATCACTATTGCTTCTTTCCTTCTTTCTCTCCCTCCCTTTTCTCCTCCCTTTCTTCCATCCCTCCTTCCTTTCTTCTCTCCTTTGCTTTTCTCCCTGAGAAATATACCCAACCACTTCTCTGAAATGGTACAGAGCAGTGATGGCGAACCTTTTCGGCAGAGTGCCTAAACCGGAACACACATGCAGTGTGCATGCACGCATGCCAGAGCACTGGAAACCTGAAGACAGCTGGCTGGTGCATGCATGCCTGGTTTTTGGGCTGATTTTTTGGCCATTTTCAGGCTGTTTTGGGGCTGTTTTCAGGATGTTTTTTGGGGCTAAAAACAGTCCTGAAAAAGGCTCGAAAATGGCCTGTTTTGGGGTCATTTTCCGGCACTCTGGCACTCATGAAGACCAACTGGTCAGCGCACACATGCAGACCAGAAACCAGAAGAGCAGTTGGCAAAGGCACATGCACTCACAAAGAGGGCTCTGCATGCCATTTCTGGCACGCATGCCATAGGTTCACCATCACAGGTACAGAGTCACCTGGTGGAGCCCGAGGGTTGGACCTGAAGACCTCCAAGGTCCCTTCCAGCTGTATTCTGATTGATTGAACATAACTCAAAACTGGTCTTCCTTAGAGACTATCCTAATGCAGATCGTGGCTGATGTGGTGCCTCTTTTACTTCAATTGTCCCCGATTCTTCCATTCTTCAGCTCTTGAATCTTCTTCCCATTCAGATCATCGATGTGAAACCCCCTTCTGTGAGGTTCCTACCAGAAGGAGCACGAATAGCTGCCTATTGGAGCCAACAGTATCGATGCCTCTACCCTGGGACGGTTGTCCGAGGTAGGTCCCAACGCTGCCTCAATCTATTTCTGGGACAGGATGAAGGTGGAAGCATGGAATGCAGGGTCCCAAAGGTGTTTTTTTTCCAGAAAAAAAAAAAAACTTCCTTGAAGACCTTTCACTTCTCGTCCAAGAAGCTTCTTCAGTTCTTGAATGAGAAGAGGAACATTTTCAAGGAAAGAAATAACAGTTGTGTTTTGGAGAGGCACCTTTGGAACAACTATGACCTGGATGATTGAGGGTTTCCATAAATATTTAGATTGTAATGTGTTTTGTTCTTTTGCTCTCCACCATAATTCTCCCAAGCTTGGGAAGAGCGAAACCAATTACACACACGGGCCATAAATTCCGGATGGACAGAACTGACCTCTTCAAGCAGTGTGTCAGATGAAGCTGACACGGTGTGTACTTCCTTGATGGAATTTGCTGCCCTCAGGTGTCCTCAGGTGCCTTAAAGAGATTTGAAAAATTAATATAAGTGAACATGGTTTTCCATCGTTACCATGCAGCAGATTCCTACAAGAGGAGGATTACTGGTCTCTCCAACTGATTCCTCTTTCCTCTAGTTGCAACTCTTCCCTCTTTGGTCTACAGGTGTCCACGATCAAGAGGAAGATGTCAATTTGATCACTGTGGAATTTGACGATGGGGACACTGGAAGGATTCCTTTATCTCACATCCGGCTTCTCCCCCCTGATTACAAGATCCAATGTGAGTTGGGTTTTTGGCAACATCCTTGGATAAATAGTCTCCTTGGGCATCTCAAGATGAGGTGGGCTCCCAAGTTCCTTCCTTCCTTGCCTCCCTCCCCTCCCCTTCCTTTCTTCTCTCCCTCCCTCCTTCACTTTTCCTACCTTCCCACCCCTCCCCTCCTTCCCTTCCTTCCTTTCTTCCCCTCCCTCTCTTTTTCTTCCTCCCTTCCTTCCCTTCATTCCTTCCCTTTTCCTTCCTTCCTTCCCCCTTCCTTCCCTCCATCCCTCTTCCTTCCTTCCTTCCCTCCCTCCTCTTTCCCTCCCCTCCTTCTCCTCCTCCCTCCCCTCCTTCCCTTCCTCCCTCCCCTCCTTCCATTTCTTCCTTTCCTCCCCTCCCTCCCTTTTTCTTCCTTCCTTCCCTCCCCTTCCTTCCTTCCCTTTTCCTTCCTTCCTTCCTTTCCCCTTCCTTCCTTCCCTCCATCCCTCTTCCTTCCTTCCCTCCCTCCTCTTTCCCTCCCCTCCTTCCCTTCCTTTCTTCCCCTCCCTCCCTCCTTCCTTCCCTTCCTTCCTTTCCTCCCCTCCTTCCCTTTTTCTTCCTTCCTTCCCTCCTTCCTTCCTTTTGAAGGCCAACGTCTGAGAACCCAACAGGATGGAGATCCACTTCTCATTCTTGGGAAGTGGGGGGATGGGATGTTCAGCACTCAACTCAAACTGGCAACTGACTTTTGCAGGTGCTGAGCCTTCTCCTGCCCTCCTGGTGCCCAGCATGAGACGTCGCAGCCGAAAATCCAGTAAGGACCTGGGTGAAAGCAACGGGGCAGAATTAGAGGAACCTGGAGCCAAAGGCAAAGGGCGTGGAAGGAAGCCCAATAAGAAGCAGAAAACAGGTACGTCTTGCCCATCTCTGTTGGAGAGGGGGGGGGAATAGCCCAAGCCATTTGGAGCTTTCCTACTTCTTTAAAAAAAAAGACAGAATTGCAAACGTGTGGGTTTTTTAAAGATGGATGATTTTAATGTTTTTATGTCATAAGTGTCAACTCATAAAATATTTCTACGGTCTTTTTAGAGTTGCCAACAGAAAGGGAGGGGGGAAAGGGGTTTGAAAGAGCAGTGCATCAGCTTGAAAATCGAAAGCGCATTCCATAAATAGTTTTTCAAAGATAGTAACCAGGTGACTGAAGTTTCTGCTGTGCAAAATTCTACCTGGAGAACATGATTGATGACTCTAGACTATGGAGGTGTCCCATTGGAGAATATGAATTACGATACACCCAGGGGGTAGGGGGAAAACTGGGGTCAAAGGTAATAATGAATGAGTTGTCTCAGAGTTGGCTGCATCCCAGGTAGCACTGGCATGTTTACTCCTAATAAATCCTTTTGAAGTTTGAGCTTGAGACTCATGATTTAATTGGGGTAATATTGCTTCAGTTTCCAAACAGCCCTCAACTCTCTCACATGCTGACAGGATGCTAACCAGGTGAATACTGATGGATGCTGGTAGGCAGAGGCAGAATTTCCCCCCCCCTTTTCCTCCCCAAAAATTAAGGTGCGTCTTATACTCCGAAAAATACGGCATCATATTGGCACTTATCTGGTGAAAACCAACTCTGAAGTTTCATGTGGTTTTCAAGTAATTAAAAGTAAACGTTTTTCTACTTTTTCAAAACAATCTGTCACATGGTCCAATCACGGTGCGGGGCTGACAACCAGGTGGCATCCCTCAAACCAGCTTCAGTGCTGACATTTTGTACTTTCTGTGTCTAGAAGAATCCGTTCTGGCAGATCAGACTATCCCAGGGGAGATGCTGGCTACCTCTTCTCTTGGCTCGGAACTTCCAGTTTGCAAACAAACTACCAAAAACTCACCGAAGATCCCGATGGATCCTTCCAGGACTCCTTCGGCTCCAGCAGAAGACAAGCATCACAGCAAAGCTAGCAAGGGGAAGATTTCTGCCAAGCTCCATAGCTCGGTTCCTACCACTTTCCAGACACCGGTGTACGGCAATGTCCGTGGGAACAATGAACCCTACCCTGGATCATTTGGCCCTTCCAGTAGTTCCTCGGGGAAGGTCAAATCAAAGAAAGGAAAATCCACGGAGGAGGGACAAGAATTTGGGTCTGCTGCCAAAGCTCAGCGGAAGATCCCAGACAATGAGATCTTGATCAAGCTGGACCATGAGGGGGTCATGTCTCCCAAGACCAAGAAGACCAAAGAGGCCATGAGGATGTTGGGGGAGTCAAACCTGGCCAGCCGGAGAGAAGCCAAGAACATCTTAGGGCTCAGCTACACTGCCATGGCTTGTCCAAACCCTAAGCAGAAATCTTCCCGGAGCAAGGTTGCGGACGGAGAGCCTCCTACTAATTTTGGAGGCAAGTTTGAGAACGCTGGAGATCCTCCACCTTCTTCTAAGGCTCAAGAAGATGGTGGTGAAGTGGCCCCTGCGAGGGACGAGTCAGAAAGTAGCGGTAGCAGCTCGGATTCAGAAGGAGAAGAAGAAACAGAGAAGAACGGAGGTGGCGCTCAAGATAGCAGCTCGGCCAGTTCCAGAGCCTCCACCCCAATTTCCTCCTCGAACTCCTCCTCCTCTTCTTCCTCCAGTAGCAGTAGCTCCTCCTCCTCTTCTTCTTCCTCTTCTTCCTCCTCCTCTTCTTCTTCCTCCTCCACCTCCTCCTCCAGCTCCAGCTCCTCTTCCTCTTCCTCCTCCTCCTCCACCACCGACGAAGACTCTTCCTGCAGCTCCGAAGACGAGGCGGCAGACACCCAACCCAGCGCCTCTTCTGCGCAGCCCACCATCCCAGCCAAGACCACCAAGGCCTCAGGGAAGTCTCCGTCCTCTTCACATTCCCGAAACCCGAAGCAACCCCAGCAACAGGCAGCGCAAAAGCAGCAAATGAGCAGGAACAAGAACCAGAGCAAGAAACGGGAAGGAATCCATTTGCCCACCACGAAAGAACTAGCCAAACGCCAAAGGCTGCCCTCGGTGGAGAACCGGCCCAAAATTGCTGCCTTCCTGCCTGCACGACAACTTTGGAAGTGGTTTGGGAACCCCACCCAGGTAAGAGTGCCATCTTGGATTGACCTTAACTATGATCTCTTACAGGGGTGGGCTTCAGCAAATTTAGCAAAGGGTTCTCTGCCTGGCTGCTGGTTGGGCATGTCCATGGTGGGCATGGCCAAGTCGGCCTCCTGAACCACGGCAGGGAAGGGGGTGTTTTTGCCCTCCCTGGGCTCCTGAGGTTTTCTGGAAGCCTGAAATGGGCCCGTTTCCAACCTTCCAAAACTTCTGGGAGGCCCATTTTTCATCCTCCCTGAGCCTCCACGTGCCCCCTGCACTTTCCTGCATCCAAAACAGGCCACATGGGGACTCCTGGAAGAGGAGGGGTAGGTGGATTTGGGGGTTCTTCAAACTGCACAGAATCCTAGCTAGGGGCTTTCCTGAACCCCTGTGAACCCCCAGCAGCCCACCCCTGATCTCTTAGGTTGAGGTGGACACTTCTGTTCAGCCAATACTCATGCTGGTTGGGTGCCTGGAAATTGTTCACTCACATCTGGAAGAGCTAAGTTTGGATACAGATGGTTAACTCCAAGGAACAGGAAGCGTCTGAGAAATTTCTTTAGTCCAGGAACAAGTGTAGGTAGTCCTTGACTTATGTATGGTTCATTCAGTGACCGTTCAAAGTTACAGAAAAAAAGTGACTTACGACCATTTTTCATACTTACGATCCTTGCAGCATCACATGATCAAAATGTGGACACTGGGTAACTGGCATGGACTTATGACAGTTGCAGTATCCTAAAGTCATGTGATTCTCCTTTGTCACCTTCTGACAAGCAAAATCCATGGGGAAACTGGATTCACTTAACAACCAGGTTATTCACTTAACAACTCTGGCAAGAATAGTTGGAAAAAATGGGGCAAAACTCAACTTCATAAATGTCTCACTTAGCAACAGAAATGTTGGGCTCCATTATGGTCATATGGACTGTCTGTAGTAACTTAACCAGCGAGCTAAGCCACAGGTCAGCTAGTCCGCAGCTTAGCAGACTGTGAAAAGTCAAAATGTGGAGGAATCCCGAGATTTCCTAACTCCCTGCTCTTCCCGCCACAGAGACGCGGGATGAAAGGGAAAGCTCGCAAACTCTTCTACAAGGCTATCGTCCGTGGGAAGGAGATCATCCGCATCGGAGACTGTGCCGTCTTTCTGTCAGCGGGGAGACCCAACCTCCCCTACATTGGACGGATCCAGAGCATGTGGGAATCCTGGGGAAATAACATGGTGGTCCGAGTGAAATGGTTCTATCACCCTGAAGAGACCAATCCTGGGAAGAAGCTCAACGAAGGCAAGGTTAGTCAAGTCAAGTTACTCAAGGTTGGCCAAAGGATAGTCAAGGTTGGTCAAAAGTTACTCAAAGGTTGGTCAAGGGTTAGTCAAGGTTGGTCAAGTCCAACCTTCTTGCAAACTAGCCAGAATGCTACATGAGTAGTTGCGGAGACTGGAGAGGAACAGCTTTGGAGTTCCCTTAAGGATTCTTTCAAGCAAGGGGTGTCAAAACCTTCTACTGGCATAAGCTTTGATGGCTAGCAACTTCTTTTGTCTATACCATGATCCAGACAACAAGATTTGATGACGTTTCACCAGCAACTTTGGTTGTTATCTTGAGATAGGCAGACCTTTGGCAACTGATAGTGTTCCTATCTTTATAACCAGCTGCCCTGGCTTCTGATTGGGTGAGCTGATTTCAGTTAATGAGGGCTGGTCTTTGACTAAGGACCAATCAGAAGGCTAACACCAGAGACCTGGCTATAAAGACAAGGAACCCCAATAGTCTCTGCTCAGTTGCCTATGGTTTGCCTATCAGGTAACCTTGTCTCTGAAGGTAGCCATAGTAGCCAGCAAAAGAACCCTGTTCTCTAACCACGGTTACTAAACCTTGAAGCCCAACAGATATCCAATAGTGTCAAAGCTCTCCATGGAAACTTTGCTTACTGATAAATGGATTTTTGAAAGCGGGATGGGTCAAAGAACATATTTAATTAACTGGAAATGTTCCTCCGTTGAGCTGGTGAACAAATGAACGTTATCAGTGAAACAGTACAATTTCGTCCCACAATGTGATGACTCTGAACATGGTGGAATGTTCTGTTGAATTTCCCCTGATCCATGCAGAAAAAAGAATATCAATCCAAGAACAGGACCATGAAATGTAAACCAATCTTTTTATTATTTTATTTATTACATTTATATACCATCCATCTCATTGTCAAGTGATGGTTGGGCTTGTTTTCTAATCTTCTCTTGATGGCTGTGGGTTTTTTCCCCCCTCTCCTCTCTTTGGTCATCCCTCTTCTGCTCCTGCTTGATGCTTGGACTTCAGCGATGGGATCAAAAATCTGCCCGGATCTTATCAGCAGCTCTTCAAGCTTCCAGCCAGAGAAAAGACTTCATGGAGGTGTGTAGAAGCTCCCACAATCACAAGGAGACTGGTCACCCCTTTTGTGACCCACAGGTTTTGTGAAAAGCTTTTATGAACTGAAGTTGATGCCTTTTTACTTTGCCATCAGTGGCCTTAAATTTGTCATGCCCCTGTTGGAATCTGATTCCAAGGGAGAGGTGGAACAGCTGACAGGGAATGGAAGTGTGGCCCTGGTGGCTGTGGAGGAAACTGGGAAAGGGCACAGGCCAGCTGGGCATTCAGAGGAAGGCCCAGGCCCACCCCCTCTTCATCCTAGGGCACACAGGGAGAAATGGATAAGGGAGCAATGTGAGTAGTGTGGTTTATGGGGGAGGAAAGGGCCCTGATCCCCTTCATTGGCTGCAGCTGGGAACTGTTTAAAAGAGTAAACTGCGCATGGCAAAGTTTCTGAAAGCACAGTTCTGGCGTCCTCCCAAGTGTGTGTATTTCATTATCTTTTGATGTCTTCAGTCCCTTCTCCTGCCCTGTCTCATTAATTGCTGCAATGTGGTTTTTGTTGGTTTTTATTTATAATTTATACATAAATATGGACAGAATTTCTTCCCTTTAAAACTTCTTGGAAGAGTTTTTTCTCCAGCCAATGATAATTGGACATTGGAGGATGAGTTGGAGGAATTCATGGGACTTTACCTATTTTTGTGACTTTGTTGCTTTTGTGCCATGCCTCTGGTCATCACAAAATTATTCAGGACCAAGAGACTTGTAACATCTTAAGAAAAAACAATGGTAGATTTTGTTGACATGGGTTTTGGTGGGCAATGACCCATTTCTTCACAATCCATGGGTTTAATGGAGAGGGCTATAACTAGAGTGGTTGTGCATCTTTTAGATGTTGACTCAGAAGTTGGTTCCCTCTTCAAGATCTGGATATCATTGCAACCAGGTGACCCACATTCTCCAATTATTTAAGTATATTTTTGGAGGATTTGTGGACAACGCTTTGTGTGTGATGGGTACCTGGCCTTGTAGTCATTACAGTATCTTAATTTGGTATTTGAAGACTTTTGTGTTGTGAAATATTTCTTATCTGTGATTCTTGGCAGTCTTGTACAGTTTTGGCAAGGCTTGTGCTTATGAAAGTTAATTAGTTTGCAGCAGCCTTTTAACCGGGGATTCGTAAGACTCATTAAAAGGTTTCTGTTCCCTTTGGTTGTCTTATTGGAAAAGGGTTTGGGTCAGAACAATGTTCAGCAGATGTTCTGACATTTCTCCTCTTCTCTTTCTAATCCAGAGGGCTTTGTATCAGTCTTCTCATGTGGACGAAAACGACGTTCAGACAATCTCGCACAAATGCCTGGTGGTTGATTTGGAACAATACGAGCAGATGCTGAAGACAAAGAAGTATCAAGATAGTGAAGATTTATACTACCTAGCAGGGACTTATGAGCCCACCACGGGCATGATCTTTAATACTGATGGAGTCCCCATCATTTGCTAAACAGCTTTTGAGAAAGAAAACCGTGGGAGGCACCTCGCACCTTGTGCCTCCCTTGGAGGAGGAACGACAGACGGAATGCAAGTTATGTGCCTGTTGAAAACGACATCATGATTGTGTAGTGCTCGGTCACAATGTTTCCAAAATTAAAGAGAGAGAGAGAGAGAGAAGTCTGCAAGAGATTCTCTCCATCCTCAACAACTTCACGATCTCAAGAGCGATGGATTGGATTCTATGGCTCCTGAAAAGGAATTAACCCTTTGGGATTTTAAAGAAAATTAATTCTTGGGCAGTGAGTCTATTTCCAGCCTTTTGCAATAAAGTATTGGGCTACAGGCACCTCCATCATCGATCTTTGAGTATTGAACGTTCATAGGTTATTACAAGAGGCCAATTTTTTTGGGGGGGGGAGGGGAAATCGGCACTTTTTTTTATCTTCAGGGTACCGGTTTTATCTGCCCTCACCAACTGAAAACTCAGCTTGTAGAAGAATATATGGTTGGTTCAGGGACAGTTTGAGCAAATGCCAATCAAGAAGTGGGCTGGATTCTTTTCCCACCCACTTCTCTATCTCCGAAAACTGTTCTACCAGAGAACTGGTGTGAAGAAGCAACTGTAGAAGCCACCTTGACCCATAAGATGGTTACTGGAGGAACAGTTGTCTCACTTTTCTTTTGAGTTTCAAGGACTTAGAGCAGGTGGTTCAGAAATCCAATCACCAAATTTCATTTATTCTCTTTTGCAACCCTTTCTCTCCAAACCCTTGGAATGACAAAGGAGATTCTTTGTCCTCTAAGTAAGAGCTCAACGGACATGCTTCTTCCCTCATGTAAAGTGAATGTATTTACTCTAGGTCCCGCTTGGGGAAAAAAAAAAAGGCTCCTCATCAGAGGCTCATAAATATTGTGGGAGATCTGTATTTGAGACAGTAGGTCGGTCATCGGCCTTGTTACGCCCACCTCAAGAAACATTTGAAATACACCTTCAATATTGGCCAACCTGCTCTTGAGGACTACTGGATGGTCATTTGGAGCAAAATGCTGAAGCTTGCATCCTCCTGTCTCACCATCGCCAAAACTCGGCACTTGACGGATGCATGTAAGAATCGTGGGCTGGTAATCTTGGGGAAACACAATTGGGTCTCATGGCAGGGTCATCTGCCTAGACCTCATCTCGACCATCCAGAAACCTAGCTGCCATCTTCTGTCCCAAAGGTGGTGAGACCTGGAGCGTTACCACCTGCCTACTTTGAGATGAATGAAGAAGCCGCCCTTGGAGGTGAACCTACTGCTTGGATGTGGACCTCATGCAAAGCCAGAGAGGACAATATGGTGACCATCACAATGCCAGCGTTTTTGCACTTAAGAAGCCCCGCCAAACTCACACACTACAAGAGAAGACACCAGAATTGTTTCTGATAGGGACAGATGTACCATTTTCAAGCACTACAACAGGGAGACGATTTCTACCTGACTTTAACACGAGCAGATGTTTCTTTTTATTTTCTGTGATGGTACAAAAGAAATGTTTCCCTTGGAATCCTTTCGCAACCTCTTTTGAGAACCACATGGTGCTGCCCAGCCTTGGCTGCCTCCTCCAGTCCGCCAGTTCCCAGCTTCCAAGCCTTAGGTGGACAACGTTTCTAGAATGAGCAACGCTGGGCCTGTACAGTTTTCATACATCCAAAGGCTTATGGGAGCCTTTTTCCAACATATTGTAAACAAAACAAAACAAAAAACACCTCTTTGACAATACAAAAATGGAGGAGGAAAACAAAGAGAGGAAGAAAGAGAGAGAGAGAGAGAGAGAGAGAGAAAGAGAGAGAGAGAGAGAAAGGACAAACAAAAACAAAAAAGCAAAAAAATGGATTTACCTTTTTAATTATAAATATAAAGTATAAATATATAAATATATATAAATATATAAACTTTTTAAAGAAAAAAAACTGTGAAAAAAAATTATGGGAAAGTATAAAAGCAAAAACACAGTCTGACATTGAGACTCTTTTATTTTTTATTTCCGGTTGGAATTGTTGACTGTAGAAACAAGAGAGAGCGAGAAAAGAGAAAAAGAACGAACGAACGAACGAACACAGGGGAATAGGAGAGCCAGACATTGCTTACAAAACAGCGGACTGTATCGTAGGACGCGAACTTCTCGAGAGAAGGAGAAAAGCAATGAGACATGAATGTTAAAATAGAAAGCACTTAACTGCCCACTGCCTTCTATGGAACACAAGGATTTTTGCAGACAATCGAGAGAGGAATGGAGCCACATGTTTCTGCTTTGTTTTGTTTTGTTTTTTGGGTCCTTTTCCTCCTGCCCTCCTTCCCTGTTTTGTGGTTTTTTTTTTAAAGTTTTCATTTGTTTCCCTCCCCCCCCCCTTTTTTTTCATTCTGTTCGTTGCTGTATGATGTGTGATTCTTTTTCATACAAAAAAAAGAGAGAGAGAAAAGAAATCTTGAAAAAAAAAAAATGAAGCGGTGGGATTTTTCTGTTTTCTCTTTGCCTTGTCTGTCGCCTTAAATGTGTGTACTGAGTTTCTTGGCTGCCCGCCTTGGGATGTTCTCTCTGGAGCCTTTCCAGAAGGACACCCTTGATCTCAAAGGGCTTGAAATGAAATAACAGAAAAACAGAGTTGGGAGGGACCTTGGAGGTCTTCTAGTCCAACCCTCTTCCTCAGGCAGGAAACCCTATAGCCGGGATGGCAAACCTATGGCGCGCGTGCTACAGTTGGCATGCATAGCCATTTGTGCCGACACACGAGCTACAGGCACTTACACCACTGTGCATACGCGTGTCTCACAGCTGATCTTTTTGGCTGGTTTGAGGCCTTTTTTGGCCTCCCAGAAAAAAGCCTTTGCAGGCTGAATAATAGGCCCATTTCATTACTTCCAGTAATACCGGAAGTGATGAAATGGACCTATTATTCGGCCTGCAGAGGCTTTTTTCAAGCCTCTAGGAGGCTGAAAAAGGCCTCAAACCGGCCAAAAATCAGCTGTCAGGCGCAGTGCAGGTAAGG
This sequence comes from Laticauda laticaudata, assembly GCA_004320025.1. Lineage (NCBI taxonomy): Eukaryota > Metazoa > Chordata > Lepidosauria > Squamata > Elapidae > Laticauda > Laticauda laticaudata. Next base: position 94,938 of record BHFT01021812.1, read on the forward strand.
AGGCAGCATGGGGGGGATTGTGCACGCATGCACAGGGGATGGGGGGGGTGTTCATTGCCTTCTGGGTGCTGGCACGCGAGCGTGCAAGATCACACACAGTTTTTGGCACAGGAACCCAAAAAGCCACCACTGCTCTATAGCATTTCAGAGAAACGATTGTCCAGTCTGTTCTTGAAAGCTTCCAGTGATGGAGCATCCACAACTTCTGGAGGGAAGTTGTTCCACTGATTAATTGTTTTAATTGTCAAGGAATTTCTCTTTAATGGTCTCTTTGGGCATGCCTCTGTTTTAAAGAGGTCTGCATGCGTGGAAAGATCAAACCTGTGATTAGATTTTTTTTTTATATTGGATTTTTATTACGATGATCCTGGAAGAATGGCTGGCAAGTGGATACATAGATCAACCTTATTTTTATGTGCTTGTGTGTGCACAAACACACACACACACACATAAACACACTCACATAAAAACAAGGTTTGAGCACAGCAGCCATTCACACAGAACACAAAGCCAAGTTTAATTTTAACCATAGTTTCTGAAGGAATGATTTGAAGGAATTATTATCCCAGAGACAAATTCTCGCAAATCCTGGTTTTAATTCCCTGTTTCTAGCATTTTGGACTGAGCCCAAAATTTAGCTTTAAGCAGTCCTCATCTCAAGTAGCAAACTGTGATTTCTTTCCCGAGATAAATTTTTTGCAGGTTGTCCAATCTGCAACGGCCATCTTCTCACACATCCACCAGAGATATTGGCTGAATGTTTGGTGCGAATAAAAAAAACCTCCAAAGTTCAGGATTTGCAACGTTTCCTAAACCATTTCATAGCAAGGGGTTTGGCAAATAATACAAGGCAGATAAAGCACCCACGCGGAGCAAAACCTGGTTACTTGGCTGAAGGTAGCAGATGGAGATATGGTTCTTGCAGGGCTACAAAAATCTCCAAACAGATGGGTTGCTATTTGGCAGTATTTTTGTATGCTGTGCTCATCAGAGGCCACACACATTTATCCAGAGACCAGAAATTTGACTGGAAGGGGGCAACCTGTGACTTTTGCACCTCAGTTGCTAATTTTAAATCCTTCCTACATAAACTCAGTTCAGATCTTGGGAAGAGAGACACTCTTGCAGCCTTTGCGTCCACCCAAAAAAGGGTCATGAAACAAATTGCTGCGAATAAGCCACTTTGCAGCCCTGGAATATCCTTATTTTACAAAACCTTTGATTCTACCCCTTAGAATGTGTTGTCCACTGCCTCTCCGGATCTTTAGGTAAAACCTTGATCTCAGGAGAACTGTGATTTCTCGGCTTCTGTGGTCTTCTGCCCCAAAGCCAACATGGTGGAGGAACAGGTGGTGTTCAGCCGGTTCGCACCAGTTCGGGGATACCGGTAGCAAAAACTTTGAGTACTTCGGAGAACCGGCAAATGCCACCTCTGGCTGGCCCTGCCCATCCACCCCTGCCTTTACCTCTCCTCTATTCCCTTGTTTTTTTTTTTTAATTCTACTGATTTGTGTGGCAGAGCAGATGGCCTCAGCTGAGCTAAAAAACAGCACAGCCAGTGGTAAGATTCAAAATGTTTTACCACCGGTTCAGTGGGTTGTGGCTTGGTGGGCATGCTTTGTGGTCATGCGCACACTTTTGTGTGCATGCCTGCACCAAACGCGCACCTTGCGCAGGCACAGAGGTATTCCAATTCACCTCCTGCAAGCCTGCACTCTCCTGGTTCTTCAACAGCTGCTGCGCAGCACTCTGCTATGCTGTGCATAGCAGCTGTGCTTCAAAAGCAGAGGATAAAGGTGAGTTTGGGAGCCCAGGCAGACAGGTGGGTCCAATAGCAGAGCAGTGGAGAAACCCAGTTCAGTTTCCACTGCTCCACTCATTGCTGCTACTGGCTCGGCAGAACCGGGCCAACCTGGTAGAATATCACCCCTAAGCACAGCTCAACAGAGCTGATACAAAGGGCGGTCTTTGAGCCCTCTGCACGCATGTGCAAAGCATGCTCTCAGAACTGGTAGGAAAAAAAATTGGAAACCCACCACTGTGGAGAGATGATAGTGATGTTGGTCCGAGAGAGGATGTGTTAGTTGCTGCACAAACTGTAGAAAACTGGGCAAAGGGTTGCTCTTGTCCCTCTTTCATTTCTGTCCTTCAGGGAGGAATTTGAGCAGAACATTTCAGCCCAGATGTATGTGGGAGTGGGAGGGACACAGCTAAATAGTAAGCCCCAAGGAGCCCAACCCCGAGCCACAAATATTCTCTTCCGCAAATGCATTTGGACCTGAGTGGGATTATCTACTTAGGGGAGATACAAAGCAACAGGCTCCATCAAAGATCTTTCAAGGTCTTAAGGCAAGCTGATTTTGTTTGAAATGGCTGTAGGGACAACCCAACTCAAAAAAAAATTGCAAAAATGTAAAACAAGCAATCCTATTGTCTGCTGTAGATTTCGACTGCTCCAGTTACGTGGACAACACAGGGAAACAAACCACAAATATATGGCAAGATCGCTCTTAACATGGTTTCTGGTCTTTGGTTTCACACAACATGGCTCTTAGCTTCTAAATCAGCCTACACAACATAGCTGCTGCTTTTTCAACATATTTTATGAGATTATAACATAGAATTTCATCCGTGAATGTCCCATGGACAAAGAGAGATTAGAATCCTCTCCTGTGATGCTATGTATGCAGGAGATCTCCCTTTCTCTTTTTAAATGGGAGAGCAATTAAAACAGGTTGTATTTTAAATATTAGAGTGGAGTATTGCAGGAAAAGTCACATACCAGCTTTTGGGTTTTTTCCCTGCAAAAAAGAATTTCCATTTGCAATCTGGATTTTAATCTAACACGCCTGGTCGGACTTGGTATGGAGGTTGTGTTAGTTGTAGCTCTAGCAAGGAAAAAATAGCATTTCACGGGAGTCCTTGACTTAACAATTTGTTTAGTGACAATTTGAAGCTACAACGTCATTGAAAAAAGTAACTTATGACCGTTTTCTCACATTTATGTCCGTACGCCCCATGCTCATGTGATCAAAATTCGGATGCTTGACAACCGACTCGTATTTATGACTGGTTGCAGTATCCCGGGGATTATGTGAACCCCTTTTAGCGACCTTTTGACAAGGAAAGTCAGTGGGGAAGCCAAATTCACTTAATGACCAGGTTTTCCACTGCTGCATCCATTCCCTTAACAACTGCTACAAGAAAGCTTGTAAAACAGGACAAAATTCACTTGGGCAAATGCCTTGCTTCGCGAAATGGAGAACATTGGGGCTCCGTTGTGGTCGTGAATCAAGCACTACCTGTAACTTGCTCCGATTGATCACGTTGCTTGGAGAAACGGCGAAACGCCTCAAACTAACAAGGAAAATTTAGTCCAGTTGCCATGATTCAACCTCCAAACGTTTTTCACCCTGTTTTTCTCCTTTGCCCCCTAAAACTCCCATCGCCCCATGCAAAAAATCATCCTTCAAACTCAGCCTGTTTCAAAGTTTGGGAATTCCCCTTTTCGTGGGAGACAGCCTGATGTCCTCCCACTGGAGACCGAGCAGCTAAAACAAACACTAAGCAAGAGACAGATTAAAGGCATTCTCCTTCATGACATGGGCAAGATACTATTACTCTGATTGGTGGATTTGAGGGCTACTGGGGGGCATCGCTGTAGAGGACATGTAACAATCACCTGGAGAAAATGCCCTGCTCAAACCTGGTTGGGAAAGAACAGGGATGACGCAACCTGCAGCAGAAGAATAGCCACATGGGACCATTCCCACACGGGTATAGGTATATCATACACATGGTCATTGGATGAAAGATGTGGCTGGGATTTTTTCCATGCGGATCCTGAAAGATCTTGGGCTGTGCCTGCAGGCTCCCTTCCCCCTACCCCGCCATCTTGCCTGGCATGCCTAGACGTCAGCGCTCCGCTGATGGTCTGGTCAGTTCCCATCTAGGACAGAGGCAGTGTAGTTCCCTGGATAGAGGCAAGAACCTGGAGAAGTGCTGGTCAGGCTGTAGGCAGAGTAGGCTACCACGGAGCCCAGGGTCAGCCCTGACATGTAAGACACTGTCATGGTGTTACCTAGGAGTGAGAAATGGAGGGAAAAATGGTTACAACCCTGAGTCTCCCATTGGAGAAGGTAAAGGGAGGTCCCGGGAGGGTGGCAAGTGACATCATCCTGCAAAGTAAGCAAGTTAGACAATTGACGTCCTTTGCAGGATGACATCATGATGCACACGTCTTTGTTTGAAGGATGACCACGTGCATAATTTATTTTAATAGATATTCTCCTCAACAGGGATGGATGGATAGATATAGATAAATGAGAGATAGATGTTGGATTAGAGAGAGATAACAAAATAAAATAGATGATAGACAGACAGATAGACAAATGATAAATTATTGATCGAAATAGATATGAAGAGATAGAAAGATAGATAGATAGATAGATAGATAGATAGATAGATAGATAGATGTTAGCTACAAATAGAAATAGATGATAAATTATGGAGATAAAGATACAAATAGATGATAAATTATCGATAGAGATAGATATGAATGGATAGATGATAGCTGCAGATAGATAAAGATAGATGATAGATATGGATAGATAGAGATACAGATAGATGATAAATTATAGAGATAGATATGGATAGATAGCTACAGATAGATGATAGAAATAGATGATAAATTATGGATACAGATATGGGTAGATATAGAATAGATGGATAGATATATGATGATAGGGTACATGATAATAGAAGTTAGTTACAGAGAGTGGGAGAGAAAGATAATAGATGATAGATAGATATAGAATCTGAGAAATAGATTATTATTCTGTATCTATTGATACAGAAAATGTGAAAGACAATATGGATACAGAGGATGAGAGATGATGATAACATAGAGATTCTCTACAATGGTAGTTTTCAACTTAGGAATCTTTAAGGTGGGCAGATTTCAATGCCCCGAATTCCCCATGCTGGCTGGGGCATTTTGAGAGTTGGAAGTCCAGATGTGAGAAGCCCTGCTCCACCCTGTATTTGTCCTATTGAAATAATAATTTAAATGAAGCCAGGGCCAACATTGTCCCCCTGTGATCTAAAAACTCCTTCCGGCCTTCTTTTCTGACAACGGCATCTCACAATTCTTGGGGGGAGAGGGGGGAGAGGTGTGCACAATGGTTGCTCTAACTCTGGGGTCTCCAACCTTGGCTACTTTAAGACCTGTGAACTTCAACTCCCAGAATTCCTCAGCCTGGCTGAGGAATTCTGGGAGTTGAAGTCCACAAGTCTTGCGGTGGCCAAGTTTGGAGACCCCTGCTCTAACTAACCTGCCAATTCCCGCTGCTCGGGGCTCACTTTCCCGGCCGCCAGGATCATGGGGACGCTGCCGAAGTAACCGTTGGTGATGCCCATCAGGAGCGAGAAGATGCAGGGCCAGGCTGGGTGGCTAAAGGTGGGCTTCCCATTGGGGTAGATGCAGAGGATAAACAGAGGGATGAAGACCACTCGCAGGCAGGAGCAGAGAAGGAGGGGGACTCCCCTCCAGTCGTAAGGCAACGCCGCCAAAATCTGGAAAAAAAAAAAACGTGGAGGGAGAAAAAAAGAGGACAACCGAATTCTTCATGGAATCCACACGAGAAACTTTCCAAAAAGATTTCCTGGATCTGGTTTTAGGCAGCGGGGCCTTTCTCCCACCCCAAGGCCAAAAGGCCAACCTGTTGGGGAGTTTGCAGGTAGACTGCCATGGTGTGGGGAGGCTTGTTTAACCGGGTGGACCCAAGATTCTGTACCCTTGTCAAACCCAGGTTAAGAATCCAGCTGGGATTTATTAGTGGAAAGCTTTTTTTCTGAACTTGCCCACTTAATCGATTTTCAAGCCACTTTCCACACCCCCTAGTTTTGAAGCTTTTCCCCAAGAGAACAGCTCGGATTTCTGCTTGGAATGCAAGATGAAACTCGAGAGGGGGGTGAGAGAGAGAAAAACGAGGGTCAGAGACACCAAGGGAGAGGAAGACACATCAAAGAGATTCTTGTCATCCTCCCCCTCCCCTTTGATCTGACCACCTGCTTGCTCCATCTCTGTGTCACCGTTCCAGAAAACCTCCATCCCAACCAACAAATCCAAGACAGACATCGCTCAAATGTTCTCTTTTATTTGGATAGTAACCTGGCACAACTGGAGGAATCCCGGATCTGAAAGTTCCAGGCTTCCTTGCAATAAGTAAAATCCACAAATCCAGCTTCCCTACACCAGTAGTGGCTAACCTTTTTGGGCTCCTGTGCCAAAAATTGTGTGTGCGCTTCCACGCTCGCACTTGTGTGCCAGCACCCAGAAGGCAATGCATGCCCCCTTATGTACCTCACAGCTCATTTTTGGTCAATTTGAGGCCTTTTCAGGCCTCCCAAAGGCTTGAGGAAGGCTTCTGCAGGCTTTGCAGGCTGAAAACTAACCCTGTTTCATCACTTCTGGTATTTTCAGAAAAACAGGAAATGACAAAACGGGGCTAGATTTCAGCCTGCAGAAACCTTCCTCAAGCCTTTGGGAGGCCAAAAAAGGCCTCAAATCGCCGAAAATCAGCTGTGAGGTGTGCACATGCCCAGTGAGGTAAATTTGCCTGCAGCTTGCGTGTTGGCACAAATGGCTCTGGGTGCCATTTGTGCCATGCCATAGGTTCACCATCATGGCCTTACACCCATCATTGCATCACATGCCTCAATCACCATCCATTCCTACTGAAGACTTCCCCTGACTTACGCGCACAATAACATGACCTTGAACTAGAAAAAGAATGTTATTTTGTCTAAGTACATATACCCCAAGAACTTCCATCCTCCCACTTTCCCAGGCTCAAAATGTGGCAGCATGGAAGCATCTGTTTTCAATATGGCTTCCAAAGCTGACACTCTGCTCATCCTGTGACCCCATCAGAAAGACCCTCTACCAAAGGGTACATATCCCAGATCTCAGCTGTCGCCAATCCCAGTGGATGGATGGCACCTCTGACCCTGTGACCTTCCACCCTGAAGACATGGGGGCTCTTCTGCCCAAGAGGTGCTCAGGCCATCAAGCCATTCTGCAAGTTCCTGGCCAAGTGAGAGGGTTTACCTTGCCCACAAAATCAGAGAGGTTGAAGACAGCCATGATGAGAATGGGCAACCATTCCCCCAAAGTGCAGTTCCGGATCTCCGATTCCAGCCCAGGAAAGAGGCACAATGTGATGAAGTAAGTCATGGCGATGGACAGCATATAGGCCCAGATCATGCGGGAGACGACGTAGCGGTGGAGCATCATGTCTGTCAGAATCCAGAGAAACGAAGCAAGTTAGGCCACAAAGGGCTTTTCATCCTGGCTTGTTGCCTTCATTAGCAAATGTGGAGGTCAGGGGGGTCTCCAACCTTGCAACTTTGAAGATTTGTGGACTTCAATTCCTAGAATTTCTCAGCCACAGGTCTTAAAAGTTGCCAAGGTTGGAGACCCCTGGTGTAGGTGACCGAGAATAGGTGGTGGAAAGAAGGGAGTTTTGATGTAATTTCAGAGAGGCGGGTGGTATGTATAATTGCTGAAAGAAAGATTGCAAATCCTTCCTTCCTTCCTTCTTTCCTTTCTTCTTTCTTTTCTTTCTTTCTTTCTTTCTTTCTTTCTTTCTTTCTTTCTTTCTTTCTTCTCTTTTCCCTTCCTTTCTCTCTTTCTCTTTCTTGTTTCTTCTCTTTTCCATCTTCCTTTATTTTCTTTTCCTTCCTTCCTCTTCCTTCCTTCCTTTTTTTCTCTCTCTCTTTCCTTCTTCTCTCCCTCCCTCCCTCCCTTTCTCTCCTCCCACTTTTGCTCCTTTGCTCTCCCTAAAAAGGCAATTGTAATGAAAAAAGAGAACCAAATGTACAAAAACAAGCTTTCAAGAATCATCATCAATCTTTGGCCTTTCCCCTTGAGGCTCTGATATAGTTACCTCTGAAGCTTGGCCAACTCCTTTTGATTTCAGGTTGAGGGACGTCAAATCTAACGTAAGTTCCGCTACCAGCCAGCTCACCTGCATCCCCAAAGGTGTCGGGAAGAGAGACATTTTGTCTGTGAGGCCGATTCTCCTTGGAGTGAAAGGACAGAGAAATAGCAACCATTAACAGCCAAAAACTGTTCTGACAAGGCTTCCTGAGACAGTAACAATCACATGTTGTTCCCAAAAACTTTGTTTTTATTGCAATGGCTGTGAATTATATGCATTCTCAGCCCGTAATGAGTCCCACACAGTTTATGAATAGTCCAACAGAAGTTTGCCACAGTGTTTCGGGATAAGGCTGATAAGCACCCACCTTTATCTCCCTTGAAATGCTGTCAATGACTAAATTGCCAATTAGCTGTACAAGGCCAAACGGAGCACAAAGTCAACATGGAGCTTCAGACTCTAAACCAATCAGTTGGTTTAGAACAAAGAACAAAGTTGCTTCCTGCAAAAGCTCATGTCCCTTTGCTCATCCTTTATGTCTTATGTGAGGGCCAATCAACTCCAAGCCTTACTCCTGAGTTGCCCCTTTTGTTTTAATTGTTCTTGCCTTCTGGCAGCTATGCGCATACGCACATTGGGAACAAGCTCCCCTTGTTCCTCTGCCTCCCTGCTGTCAGATTCTGGAGGCTCCAGAGTCAGCACATGGTCCTGGTCCCATCTCTGTGTCGGATGCAGAACCCTCATCTGATTCCTCCCCAGACTCCAGGACTGACCCATGTTTGTCCCCACTGTCCAACTCTGCTGCCAGCTCCGCAGGCTGCCAGTGGACCACAGCAAAGAGCCTCCAACACAGCTCAATGGATGAGGAGGAGGTTGCAATGATGATGATGATCTTGTAATAGTTGGAAGTACACTGCTTTTAACAGGGAAGATCTCTACAATCACTTTAGCCAATGTGCCAATTCTACATGAATCTCTCCTGGCATTCATTCATTCATTCATTCATTCATTCATTCATTCATTCATTCATTCATTCATTCATCCAATCCCTCTTCATTCATATCTCTGGGAGCTCAAATGGTATATGGTGGCTGAGCAGAAAGAAGGACCAGCAGCAGCTAAAAGTAGACTTAAACCTGCATCTTCTTAATTGTACTCAACATTTGAACCAGAACAAACAAACTGGTAGCTCTTTGGATGATTTGTTCCTCGGAGAGCCATCTCTTGAGCAAAAAGGGAGGCTGAAATCCCCCAAAGAACCATAAACCCCTCTGACCAGATCTGAAGTGTTTCACTCTTCCCTGCCCCTTCGAAGGTGGATTTTGTCAGTGTGAACTCATTTGAATTAACTTTGCTCGCCAGAAGAGGTCTCCGTTTCTCTCCTTCAACCAATCCTTAGATTTACACTCTTTAAGCAAGCTTACTTTTCAATATTTATGCAACTGCATATTGGTTTATGTTTTATTGTTAACTGTGATGCTGGGGGTGGTGAGGTTTTCCAGCAGTGAGGAAGGAAGGAAGGAAGGAAGGAAGGAAGGAAGGAAGGAAGGAAGGAAGGAAAAGAGAAAAGAAAGCAAGGAAAATAAGGGAGGAAGGGGGAGAAGGAGGGAAGAAGGAAAGAAGGGAGAGGGAGGGAGGAAGGAAAGAGAAGGAAGGAAAAGAGAAAAGAAAGGAATATTACATTACTTTTGCTGCCATCTTTAATCAATGTGATCTTAGAGGGGCATAGAAGCCCATCCATACTATTTCCATCCATACTATTTCAAATCCATCCTCCCAATGTGTCAAGTAAGGAACCCATTCTCAAAACTATAACCCTAATATTTCCAGAAGATAACCTAGAGGTTAGTGAAAACTGCCTCAAAAATGCAAAACCCAAGAAGCAAAGCATTTCTGGCCACCACTTACAAATTGGATGTCTTCTGCTGTGACGTCATGGTGGACTCTGTATCCGGTGCCATTATCCATCGACCCTTTAAACTCAGAGCTCCTGTTCTGGGATCGGGAGGTGTAATACCTGACAAAGTAGGTTCGTTTCACCAAGAGGTGGAGGAGGAAGCAAGTGAGCTCCAGTCCAATGGAGATGCAGAAGAAGATCATGGTGTTCTCCTTCTCATTGGACAGAAGAAGCTTGGTGAAGATGCGACTTAAGGAGATGATGACCCCAGCAGTGCCTGGAAGGAAGAGATGGAGTTCAGTTTGGGTGTTAGTGCTAAGACCACCCTACGGACAATGGCATTAGTAGAGTTTGTGAAGGCTTGGCTTCCTTCGCAAGAGGTCAAGAGAGCTTCCTGGTTCCCCATATATCTCAGCTGCTCCATCTCTTCTGTCCAACCCATTAAATACTGTAAAGATTTATGAAGGAAAGGACAGAATAGTTCCCAAGTTGTCTTTTGATTATTTGTGCTAGTAAACCATGTTCAGCAAGGTTTAAGCTCTGCATGTAACCAGAGAGGGAAAAAGGATAATCAGGCAAGGTTCATCAGGGGCTCCTATGTTCCTTGAGGCACATCCTTGAAGTCTCTTGTACTCTTGGGTTCTTCTCTCTCTGTCTCTTTCTAGCACAAACCACAAGGATAAGGCCACTAATTTCAGGATGATCCACATCCACTTTCCAGCTGCTTTTAACTCTTTTATTTTTCAGTGCCTTCAGTTGGAATTGACCAACCAGGTCAATCCTACTGTTGCGCAGAGACACTAGCAATCACTAGCAATATGGGATGACTGTCTATGGAGATTCTCAGTCATGAGAAATCAGGTCATGATTGTCCCAAAGGTGCTTTTCCAAGAGGCAACTGGACTTTCTGGTTTTTCTTTGAAGACACTTCTCATCCAAGAAGCTTCTTTACCTCTGAAGTCCTGAAGAAGCTTCTTGGATGAGAAGCAAAACATCTTCAGAGAAAAAAACAGAAAGTCCAGTTGCCTCTTGAAAAAAGCACCTTTGGGACAATGTTCCTATTTTTAAAGGCAGCCCAAGAAATGAGAATGAATTATTGAACAGGCAGATCAAGATCTCTTGCTACATATCCTTCAGACTTCAGTGAACAGTATTAAGGTAATACTCACTTTCTCCCGTCATCACTCCTTGAGTGTACCGCTTTGGCAGCATCCCGGTGTAACCATAGAAACTAGATTGCTGCACTTAAAAGGGGAGAGAGAGTTGAGCAAGCAAAAGAGAAGGAGAGTTATGACATCTATGTACTAGATTTCAATTTATTAGATATCATCTTTCATAAGGTATTCTTCTCTACCACCTCCCTGACTCCTTTTTGGTTAAGAATGACAACATCATTCATGAGTTTCAACCAAGGACAACCTTGTTCCTAGACTGGCTGGGAAATTTTCTACTCCCATTCCCATGCATACCTGTGCAACCAAAGGCCACCACACCCACTGCCATAAGATTGACCGCATAAGCTTGGTGCTGGGAGAAGAGATCGAGCCAGACGTCACAGATGCTCACAAAGAGAAGAGGACCCAAAGCAAAGAGATATCCTGAAATGAATGAAAGAAGCATGCCATAAAAGAAAGACAAGGATGCTACAAATTCCAGATGTTTTCCTTCTGACATAAATTTTCCAGCATGGAGATCATTGAGGGGAAGTAATATTCAGATAACATCTGTATGACTTCCTTCTGGAACATTTGACTGAAACCTTGGAGGAAGACATGGGGAAGAGAAGACATATAGAAGATTCTACAGCTTCCTTGGTGAAGAACAGAAACCAGGAAGTGAGAGGGATTCAGAACATACCCACAGTGATCCTGGTGTGAAGACTCAACATTTCGACCAGGACGTTGTTGAGAATGACTGCAACCAAGGCTACTAAAATGTAGGTGAGGCTCATGTCAAACACAATAGAGGTCCCTGCAGAAAGACACAACAGCTAGGTTCATACAATGATCTTAAACCAGGGCCTTGCTTCACAAGGATGTGTTAAATTGATTGAGTCCACACAAGATGCTAAACCAGGGGTTCTTCAAACTTGACAGTTTGAAGACTTGTGGACTTCAATTCCCAGAATTCCTCCTCCAGCCATGTTAGCTCAGGAATTCTGGGAGTTGACATCCACAAGTCTTAAACTTGCCAAGTTTGAAGGCTCTTGTGCTAAACCAGGGAAACTAAGAAAATCACAATCCATCTTGATGGGAGGTGTAAACAGATGAAAAAAAGGAGTATCAGGGGAGGCATATAAATTTAATAAAAAAATAAGAAGGACAAGTATGCAGTGAAGATCTTTGATGTTCCTTGGGCAGGTTCAACAAAAACTGGAAACGAATGAAGAAGAAGAAAAAAAACAAGATGCTTTTTCAATAATAAATTGATCTCGTCATATGTTAACATATTAATACTATCTTGGGTTTAAGAAAGAGGCATGCCAACCTCAGAGTTCAATTGAACAAGTGGGACTTTGCAAACAAAAACACATCTCTAGAGAGTGGGTGTCCAACACTGAAGATTTGTGGACTTCGACATCCAGAATTCCATGCTGGCTGGGTAATTCTGGGAGTTGAAGTCTACCGGTTGCAAAGATGGACACCCTTCTTTAGAGTCTTTCAATCCCTAAATCCGTGGTTCTCCTGATATTTTGGACCACAAACCCTTTGTCACTAACCTTGCTAGCCAAAGCTTATGAGAAAGTTGGGACCTAAAAATACACAACCTTCAACTCATGGCATGTGTTATGTGTCAACTCATAAAATATTTCTATGGTCTTTTTAGAGTTGCCAACAGAAAAGAAGGGGGGAGCTGTGCAGCACCTTGCAAAACCGAAACTGCATTCCACAAATGCTTTCAAAGATAGTAACTAGGTGACTGAAGTTTCTGCCATGCAAAATTCTAACTGGAGAGCATGATTGATGACTCTTGGCTATGGGTGTGTCCCATTGGAGAATATGAATTATGATACATCCAGGCAATGCCAAACCTTTTAACTCCCAATGAATCCTTTTTGAAGTTTTGAAAGTTTGGCTCAAGACTCATGATTTAAATGGGGTTAAGTGCCAGAATCCTGACATTATGAACGCATGTAGAGAATCAGTTATGATGCCCACTTTTAATAGCTTTCATTCCATAAAAGATTTCCACAAAAAGACTTTCAAATGTTTCGGAGAACTTTGGAGTGTTGAAAAAAGACACTTACCTGGGTATTTGTGATGAAGATAATCAACATCTGTGATAAAGCTGTTGTAAGGCAAAAGAAAACCAACACCTGCTAGAAGCATAGCAAAGTAGATTCCATGGTAGCAGTCTTGAGGCTCAGGGTTTTCACAGACTACGCCCAGAAAAAAAACAGAAAGGTAACAAGTTAAACGAAGCGGTCGCTAAGTGAAACTAAGTGTCAGCTACCAGCTTGTGCTTATTTGTGCTTCGCTACCATGTGGTGAAAGTCTGCCGTGAACTCCAGGGAGGACGGGGATGAGGAGACGGATGCTTGGGGGAAAGCGAAAGTAACTGCAATATCTCTCTAAGATGATGCCTCAAGGTCAACCGGCTCGGAGAAGAAAGCAACTGCCTACCAACCGTTCTGAAAATATCTTGCTTGAACCTGATTGGCCATTGGAGGGGGAGGAGTCTGTGATGTTCAGAGAGGCAAAAGTTGAACTTAGGGATTTTGGGCATGCGATTCTCAGTTCTGGCCATGCATTGCTGCAATATTGCTGAAAACTTGATACTTTTCTCAATAAATAGAGCCAAGGATCATTTCTACTTAGAGGTGTAAATGCTAGAAGGTCCATGGGTGGGATTCAAATTTTTTAACAACCTATTCTGTGGGTGTGGCTAGGTGGGTGTGAATTCTTATTTTTTTTTGTGGCACCCTTCCCTGCACTCCATTTTTGGGCCTCGTGGGCCTCAGGGAAGCCTCCTGGGGGTTTTTGCTCCCAGGAAGCTTCCCTGGAGCCCAGGAAGGCAAAAAAATGAGAGTGTGGTGGGAACAGCTGATCATCAGAAGGGGAAAATACCTTAAGGAGTGACTGGATGACGGAGAATGTCATCAGTGATGTCGGGCATGTGTGATGTCACACATGCGCAATAAGGACTGACTGGGTGGGTGGGGAGGGGTGGGGCCAGCCAGGGGCATGATTTGCCGGTTCTCCGAACTGCACAGAATCATAACAACTGGTTCTATAGAACCGGTCCAAACTGGTAGAATCCCACCCCTGGGCAGGTCTGACATTACAACTGCTGTTATTTTCTTCCTTCATTTTTTTTTTCTGCTTTGCTGACATGCAAAGACCGTCAGTTTGTGGATAGGTCACAGAGCTTAGGATTCACTCCTCCAATCCAATGAACTGAAAGCCAGGATCACAAACATCCTGAACGCCACTCTATTCGAGCCTATATTTTTCAAACCTTTGGGATTCTTAATCCCAATTGTAACCACGGCTCTAATCAAAGGCAAGCAGGAAATGAAAATGAAAAGAATTTCCCCAGAACAAACCAGGGGAGACCCAAACTGTCCACTGAACGTGAGAAGCTCAATGGTCATTAAGAGAACTTCAAGAATATGGAAGCCAGGTTACATCTAAATTACATCGATTGCAACATCTAAAAACACTGAAGAACATTTAGTTGCTATCCCAAAAAGCACTACTCTCTATGGGAACCACATTTTCAGAGGTCCCAAGCCATCTCTTCAACTTTTACCTGGTTCCATGAATGTGAGGACTCCTTTGGTATGACCTGTCTTCTCCTGAAGCTCTTCTTCTTCCAGCTGGTAGCTGTCAAAACTAAAGCTCATCATGATGTTCCCTTCAGGGGTCACCACTGGACTTCCCTCCTTGAAGTGGTGTTCTCCCCCTACGGAGCCCATGGCTGTTGACCTAGACATTGGAAGAAAAGAGCACCATCTACATGCATGTTCTTGGTGGATCATCAGAATTACACACTTATTCTGGAATACTTTTTGAAGGCAAGTATTCCTGGGTGGAGTTAGCATCTTTCAGCTGTTGGAAATACAAAGCACCAGAAAAGCCTGGTTCCTGTAGGACCTAAAGACTTCAAGACTCCCATCTGTTATCAATTCAATTCTTCCATTCAAGCAATATTTGTAATTTCTACTCTTTTTTAGGGGAAATATACTACCTTTTTAGTATATCCTAAAATATTTCATTTTCCTAGGAGAGGGGTGAGTTTTAACTCCCAACAAGCCTAAACAAGGTTTTAGTCCACCAGATGTCCAAAAATCAGAATTTGATTGTGAACAATACATTTTCCTTCTCTGACACTGGAAGCAACAGCCCAACCCTTCCGTTTTTTCCTACATGCAAATTTTGCACCATTGATAAGCTCGGCACTCGACCAATTTCCTGGAATAACATCTGAACAAGATTCTGAATTTCTCGGTGCTGACAATAGAGAGCACTGCATCCTTATTCTCCTACTTCACAAAACCCTCTTTTTATCTGCAGAGTGGGAAAACAAATAGGCTTCTCCCTTCTTTTGCTCTGGGGGAAAATATGGCAAGGTGAAAATTAAAACTCCATTGTTTTTGTTTTTTTTTGTAGTTGACTAGCATCCTTTGATGTTCTCTTTTTCTGGAGATCATTTTCTTTAAAGTTTGAGCTGGTATTAAGAAGACTTGTAGCTGGTATTGTTAGTGGGGCGAAGTTGTGCTTAATTAACCTTATGTTAACTCTTTTTAACTGATGAGAAGAGGGGGAAAAAAACCCCGAGAGAACAGCAAGGACCCCTCCTTGAGTTCTTCCTCCTTTGAAACCTTACTCTTCCTCTTCCTCCTTTGAAACCTTACTCCCTTCTATCACTGATGATGCTTCGTAGTTGGGTAAAAAACCATCTGCAAGAAAAATAACCAAGCTCCAAGTGCATCAGAGATCCAATACTTCTCCTCCTCCACATTGGAAACCCAATTCCCATGAAGTTACCTAGTTGGGTTATGAAATGTCTGCAAGAAAACAACCAAGCTTAGGGAGCACCAAGGACCCACAGTCCTCCTTCTCCTTCTCCTCCTTTTCCTCCTCATTGCAAACCCAACTCCCTCCTATCACTAACGATAAACTGGGTCATGAAACATTTGCAAGAAAGCAACCAAGCTCAGAGAGCACCAAGGACCCCACATCTGAAAAACTCCTGAGGTTGAAATACTCTGATCTAAATTCTGGGGCTCCTCCTGCCCCATGTAGAACATGGAAAAGTGCCCTGGTTTGCTCTCCTTCTGCAATCACTGTCCAAAGACATGTCCAGAGAAAGGCTGTTTCTTTCACCCCCATTTCATTCATCTTGTGCAGAATGGATGTGTCCGTCGCCTTGGCCACCTGTACAGATCCCTTGGCCTCCATCTACCCAAACTGGATCCTTTCCCGAAGCTCTCCTTGATGGAACAAAAGGGCCCCGGATTGAGATGGGGATCCTAAAAGCTGGATTTAGGAAGTCTCTCCTGGTGCAACCCAATGAGATGTCTCTCTCTAGATCCCTGAAGGCAATCCAGGGAAAGAAGAACTCCCTGACAGGTGTATTTCCCACCCTATTTGCTCTGTGCCAGCTAGGATCCCAACTCCCTAAATTACCAGCCAGAAGGATCCAGACACCTTCTCAAGGGTGCCAGCTTGGAGAAGGCAGGCAGGTGGTCAGGCTGAGGGAGGAGGGGGGAAGCTGGGGGGGGGAGCAGGCTCTGGGGGGAGTGTCCACCAAGGGGGCTTGGGTGGGTTTCTCAGAAAAGGGGGAAAAGCCACGTGCCCAGGCTGGTACCCAGGCTGTTTTTGCGTACGGAGGTGGGGGGTGTTCTAGTTTGCAGGATCTCCAGAGCCCCCGTCCCGCCCTGCCACTCCAACCGAGCCTCCCCCTCCCTTTGTTTCCCACCCCCCAAAGGCCAGACCCATAGGATGCGGCGCCCACAGGTTTGCGCGCCCAGCGCCCCTCTTCTGCGTCCCGCGTCCCTTTCCTTTTCTCTCCCGTTGCCCCTTCTCTGCCCCACGGCGGCTCACCTCTGCCCGGGCTGCTGGCGCCCGGCTCCGGCGTTGGCTCCCGCCTGCTGCCGCAGCGCCGTCCGCCTCCTTCTCAGCGGCTCCCGGGCTCTTTCACCAGCCGGTCAAGCCTCGCTTGTCCCGGGCGACTTGCCATGGGCGCCCCTTGGCCGGTCCAGGGCGCGCTCCTCCTGGGGAGGGGGGGGCGAGGGACAGCCCCCTGCTCTCCTTCCCTCCCTCCCGTCTTTCTCTTGTCCTCCTCTGACCCGCTTTCTCGTTCTCGCCTTCCTCGTTTGCTTCTTCGCCGAGCCTGGGAGAATCGCTTCTCTCTCTCTCTTTCTCTCTTTCTTCTCTTTTCTCTCTGTCTCTCTCCCTCTCTTCTCTCCCCCCCCCAAAAAAAACAGCACCCAGAGANTCTCCCTCTCTCCTCCCCCCCCCAAAAAAAAACAGCACCCAGAGATTGCCACCCCCTCCTGCCACCCCAGACAGCCTCTGTCTTGCCCGAGGAAATCCTTTGGACCCTAAAGCTGCTAAACAGAGATGGAAACCAGAGGGAGCTTTTCCCCGCCAGGGCCGGATCGCGCCATGCAACGGGTTGGTTTCCAAGTTTGATGGATGGGTGGATTGGGGAGGGGG